>CABFWB010004227.1:0-37350 GCA_902151455.1 Timema bartmani
TGGCATTCCTCACATTCACAAGTTGTGATTAATACACGTCTTGTCAGAGGTGAAGGAAGGGTTTGGCAATCAGATAAATAATGATTAAAAAAATAGACCTAATTTCAAGTCATGTGATCTGCATATAAGATAATATCTTTACACATTTCCTTTTCCTAGCTAGCCTAGCCAGCCAGTAGTGGAAAATAAGACTTGAATAAAAAACTGACCCAGGATACAGTAATGGATGTAAATTTCCTTTTGTGTTCATTTCCTCTTTTAGGAAGTTGTGTTGTGCGTTTCACATTCCCTCCTTTTGAGTTTTGATGGAATGAAACCTAGGTCAAGGGATTGGGCGGTAACGATTGATTTTATTAAAGAGGCCACCATTACCTCTTTGTTCAGTGGCAGCAATGTAAAGTGTGAACTGTGTTCTTCTTTTCACTGTAAAAGCCATATTGTGTATGTTCCCTTTTATATGTTTCATCTACCTTTCCTGTACCTTCTTCCAAATATAATATTAAACACTAATAATATAATGCAAGACTTTCCCTAACCAAATCTTACTAGCAAAAAAAGTGGGCAGCATTTTAGTTTAAGTCCTACTGGATGGTAAAAATGTGATTTTATAGTTTTTAAGACATTGATGTAGGACTGGTTGAAAATTTCCATTTTGTATTTTAAGGAAGCATAAATTTGCTACACCCCTATTCACCAGAGATTCTATTCATGCACTAGTATAAACAAAAACATTACAAAAATCATTTTAATTTCTTTATTGAAAAAAATAAACAATACAAAAGAGAACATCCAAATGTGTTTTTCCACAATCAAAATGTAAAAAAAAAAAAGTGTCTAGACTCAAATGATTAAAAAATTAGTTTTTTTTATGCGAGTTGTAAAGCCCACAATGGTATCAATATGATAGTCAGTGTATGAGTGTGAGCAATACCGGCCACCGAGTGAATGATGGCAACCAGTAGCTCAACCAGACTCTTATTTATATCTCTATATTGAACATACAACCAAATTCACAGGGAAAGAGAGTTTGTGACTTTAGCACAAACCATGTGAAAATATCAAAGACAAGATTATCTTTAAAAAGGTATGACCATTTAATTTAATCACAGAAATAAAAAAACAATTAAATTTATAGCTAAACTTTATTTTTAAAAAAAGTTTATGTTTGGAGTTTATAAATTTATAATGGTCTCTTAGTTATATCAATTATCATCATTCAGAAAAATAAAAAAATAGTGCAATAGTGTCAGCTAGCTTATTCTCAAAACCCGAGTCAATCAAAAAGCATCCGTTAATTAGTAGAATCTACTTGTGGTTGTTAGAAATATGACTATAAATGCAGTCCAATTAAACTTATTTTAAAATACTGATGATAGTCCACTTTCAACACAATTATGTGGTTTGTGGGTAGTTTATTTCAATGAATCTCACTTTGAAAAACATACTTTGACAAATTGAGAAGCCCCTCGAATGTTATCATTTGTAGTGAAATTATGTTTATTTTGGGTTGAGTAGTGAATTCGCGCATTGCATTGTAATAAACTTGGAAATGCAACTTCAACATTTAATAACTATATAAAACATTAAAAACATATTTTAAAAGTTATAATATTATTTATCTACATATTGCAAATAAACAGTCTGTTTGAACCTTAAAGGTGATATAGGTAGCATTTCTTTCAAATCCTACTCAAAACAAGACAAGACAGCCTTCAAACTAACAATCTTTAAAAATCCTGAGTTTGATCCCAGGGAAAGTCATTTTCGACCATCAACCTAGAAAGGCAAAATACTCAACAACTTATAATTCCATCACCAAATCTAAATCACAAATGCCTGCCCACATTACCCATCAATTTCAACAAACTGTGCATGGTATAAAAATATATTTGCATTAGGTACATTTAACATAAATAAAACACTTGTATTATACATAGACTAAATTAATTATATCATAATTACAACTAGGAATAGCAGTGCAATCAGAAGGATTGTTTTCAAATATTGAAAATTACAACTCTACTCACAAAATTCAAATAAAAATCACTATCTATGTACTCTTTTATTTAAAGTAAAACCAAATATTTTATACAAACAATTTTACCATTTTGTCTATTAACCTTTTTTTAAAAATTCTTATACAATAAAAAGGTTAAGTTTAACATGTATTGCAAAGATAAATACAATTCATTCAGTCAGTTTTCTCAACACAGAACCAGAGATTTTCCAGGAATTTTTCAAAAGGATTTAAACTTCATTAAATAATTACAATTAAAAAAGTTCCAATTTATTTATTTAAATGAAAAGTTTAAATCGAAAGTTTATACAAATAGTGTTTTAACATCTAGTAAAAAAAAACTATAAATGCTGATTGTGAAACAAGGCAATGACTCTGTTCTTAGTGTTAGATAACAACAAAATAGATTTAATTAATCTCAACTTTGTCTTAACTAAAGATCTATCACTCATACCACACATACTTTTACAAAGGCAATAATTAGCTTCATGCGTTTGTACCAAGTTGTCAGTCGTAACCAACTGTGCCATCTTGTGATGTTGGTGTTCTTTGGAATGTTACAAACTTCGAGTGGGTAGCTCCTTCCAAGATGTGAAACTGAGTCGTGGTAGAACTGTTGTGTTCTGGCACGATGACAGAGGATTGCTGGAACCATAACACCACCAGTTAGTTTCACGATGGAGAGCGGGGGAAGATTTTATCATTACGTTGTAATAAATAAATAATAAATAGAATTTTTTCAGAATTTAATAATCAAATAAATTTTTATGTCTTAAAATTTAGGACTTGAAAACAAATTGCTTGGTTCTGAACCACCAATAAGCAGTATTAGAGCTCTAAAACAAATTACTTAGTTTTGAACCACCAATAAGCAGTATTAGAGCTCTAAGACAAATTGTTGGTTCTGAACCACCAATAAGCAGTATTAGAGGTCTAAAACAAATTGCTTGGTTCTGAACCACCAATAAGCAGTATTAGAGCTCTAAGACAAATTGTTGGTTCTAAACCACCAATAAGCAGTATTAGATCTCTAAAACAAATTGCTTGGTTCTGAACCACCAATAAGCAGTATTAGAGCTCTAAAACAAATTACTTAGTTCTGAACCACCAATAAGCAGTATTAGAGCTCTAAAACAAATTGCTTGGTTCTGAACCACCAATAAGCAGTATTAGAGCTCTAAAACAAATTGTTGATTCTGAACCACCAATAAGCAGTATTAGAGCTCTAAAACAAATTGTTGGTTCTGAACCACCAATAAGCAGTATTAGAGCTCTAAAAAAAATTGCTTGGTTCTGAACCACCAATAAGCAGTATTAGAGCTCTAAAAAAAATTGTTTGGTTCTGAACCACTAATAAGCAGTATTAGAGCTCTAAAAAAAATGGTTTGGTTCTGAACCACTAATAAGCAGTATTAGAGCTCTAAAACAAATTGATTGGTTCTGAACCACCAATAAGCAGTATTAGAGCTCTAAAACAAATTGCTTAGTTCTGAACCACCAATAAGCAGTATTAGAGCTCTAAAACAAATTGTTGATTCTGAACCACCAATAAGCAGTATTAGAGCTATAAAACAAATTGTTTGGTTCTGAACCACTAATAAGCAATATTAGAGCACTAAAACAAATTTAATTTAATAACACATAGGATTATAATAGTTGCACTAGGCCTTGGTTTTTTAATTTACCCTACGCAACACTTGTTAAACAGAATATTATTGGGAAAATCTAACATTTAAAAATAAACTATGATACAAATTTTGAGTGTACTTTTTTTTCCTTTAAAGATTCTACAAAATCACCTAATTTAAATTTATTGTCCAGTATAAATGCAATTAATAAAAGGTTTTTCGTTCCTTCTGACCTTATTCAAAAATATTTTTGACACCTACCATCACGTTTAGCTTAGTTGAAAATATAACATTTGATTCCTTTAGAACAATTTGCCATAAGTTTCTGTTTTATTATAGATTTTTTTTTATTGGAATGAATGAGAGCGAAGCTTAGACTGAAATAATAAACCTGAGAAATAACTATAAGTCTAAAATGGAAAATTAAAATATTTCCCATCTCGTTGCTGTGGGAAATTATTTGCAGTCCAAACATTTCCCCACAGGCCTACAACAAATAAGTTGTTTATGGACCATCCAAAGTTTTTTATGAATCTAATTTTGAAAAAACTAGTCAAGTGGTTAATAAATATGTAATTTTTGTTTAATAGAAAGTTAATTATTCCTAAACTTTCCAAGGAAAACCTTTGTCCATTGACAGCAGCTATTGAACCTACTTCAATCTTACTGTCATTCAACCAAAATAGTATTACAGTACAAAGTGAACTCATTAAATTTAAAATAAAAGAAGGTTTACCTGGTTGAAGGTGCCTGGAAGACATTACTTTGCATTTCATGAATGTTGTCTCCATTATCACAGAAAATACGACCTAAAGTTGTTTTTCTGATTTCTCTAAGTTGACCTGAAATGAAAGAAAAACTATTTTTTGTGGACTTGGTACTTTCAATGCTGTGGGTTTAAGCTAACATGTTTATTTTGTGTGCACAAAATATGAGAATAGTTTCTACTAGCCATTAGCTAATAATTCTTGTCTATTTAATTAATGATTTATTTTAACTTTCCACCTAGAAGATTGCCGACAATTTAGCTCAGTCGGTAGTGTCTATCTACTGAGCTAATGGTCCCGGGTTCGATTCCCGGCGTAGATGAAAAATTTATTTTTGGTGAAATGTGGGTTTACCCTTTCACAGTGCTTAATCAAGGGCCGGAGATTGGCTGTCGTGCCTGTCCTAGTCTTAAGTTAGATTATAAGGCACATGAAGCTGCGACAGGCCTAGCAAGCAGGTATTGGAAAATATATGGCTTGAATAAAAAATTGACCCGGACCACAAGCTTGAAACAGTAATAGATGTAAAATAAATCTAAGAGCTTGTCAGTTGTGGTGAATTCATATTCCTAGTCTTTGTTCTCCTTGCATTCAAGAAACTAACACATATTAGAACCCTTCAAACAAACTGCTTCAAGGCAAACATTAACATTGCTACTATTTTCTAAAGATTAATGGATTCCTATCATATTCGAGGAATTGAAGATTTGAATAAAATCACAAAAATATTTATAATGCTGATATATAGATTTTGACTTGAAATCACAATTTTATGCAATCAGTAAAACAAATCCAATAAAATAAAACAACACAAAAAAGGACACAATTTTATGAAAATATCTTATTTAAAAAGTCTCCTTTATTTTGTTTTTTTCATCGCCATGTCCTACTATCTGTACAAGTTTTGGTCTGTATAAATTTCCTTAGTTCTTTATAGTGCAGTACTGGTATATGTGAAAAATAGACCGAATAGCAATTTGTTTTTTGCATTGATAATTGCCTAGACAAAATATTATTTTCTAATAAGAGTAAATGAAATTGCCACTAGGTTACGCTAGCAAAACTGAGCTTCAAACAGACCTTGACTAATCCAAGGATAGATCTCTCTATCTGTTTAATATTAGGACATAAAATTTTTTAGTATAAAATGAAAAGGCTACAACAAAAATTAGTAGTTATACATGGTTTGGGTAAGTTGTTTCTTTTAATTTTACACATAAAATTACGATTATCTCAAAGCTCTTTTTTTTTAGTAAAAATTTAAAAGTAAATAAAATATAAACATAGATTGTCATTTTTGTTAGGCCCGGTACACAGGACACAACATTGTACAAAAAGTTGTGCAAGAAACTGTAACCTAAAGATGGTGTTGTGTGAACAAAGAATGTACAAGATTTACTTTGCACAACTTATTGTATTGTTAACAATAGATAGCCCTATCTGCCAGACGTGAACTAATTAAATATACAATACAGTTACAATTTAAAGTTATTTGTATTATAATAAATATAAAGAATAAACTCAATATCCTTATCATTGATTTATTTACTATCCATTAATATTCCATCAAAATCAAAGAAATTATTGCCTTTCTCACAATAGTGTGTGCAATCACATATGCTGTCTGAACAATCTTGAGGTAAATCATGTGCAATCGCTGTGACCAAGATATTGTACAAGAATTGGTGTTGTGTGTACATAACTTAAATGTTTAAATGTTTTAATGAAACTTTCAAAATGTGAGGATGATATGATAATTTTAGTTTTCTTCTTTTATAGGATAGTTACATATTACAAATTTTATTTGAGGTCACTAAAGACCTTTTAATATAACTTATGCACTGGCCGTATTGATGAATTAAAATTTAAAAAATTGGCCATCGTGTATTACTACTCGCATGTATCATACATTTTTTATGAAAATGTATGATACATTGTTTTCCTAATGGGTATACTTAGTGGATTAACTTAAAACAATAAAGAGAGTTTATTTACATTTATCAATAACTTTTGATTGTTATACTTATTTTTATTGTTTTGTCAATTTGTGTACTTTTAAATTTGTATCTTTAACAAACTAAAACTGTACATCTGTATGGATTCAAATAAAACTTCTCAATGTACTTCATATGAGAACCAAGGAACAAGCCATCCTTTGCTCAAAGCCACCGACATTTTCTCAATTAAACTGAATAGACTTCCCCTTCATTTTCTCTTGCCACAACAGACATTTTAAAATCATGGTAACAGCTTCGTATTGAATTAGATTACGAAAGATGGGGCTCGATCCCAGTCGGGTGCTGTGAGGGTGGTTTTTCCAAAATTGTTTTCCACTCTCCCTCCAAATAAATGCGGGTGTATTTCCTCTAAATTAAGCCTTCCTAATCCCTAACCAGAATTGGAACCCTACGAGTTCTGTCCACACACTTAAGTACAGGAACAACTTCAAGAATAGAAGGAGGAAGTGAAAGAGTGTGGAGTGAAATATAGCATTGCAAAGTGGGAAGTGATGGGAAGAGGCCTAGTGAAACTATAAGATTGGATGGAGTAGAGCTGATAAAAGTACAGAACGTAAAAAATCTTGGAAGAGTTATTGAGGAAAGGGGTACAGGTAGTACATGAGATAGTAGAGGAAGCAAGACTGAGATGGTATGGGCATGTAATGAGAATGTTGGAGTACATGAGATAGTGGAGGAAGCAAGACTGAGATGGTATGGGCATGTAATGAGAATGGAAAAAGAGATAACACCAAAGAGAATGATGGAGAGGATGTAAGAAAACGACCACAAGGGAAGCCAAGAATGAGATAAGAGGAGCAGATAACAGAAAGTGTGTAAGTGAGAGGGGAAGAATGGAAGAAATTAAAGGAAAAATAGAGGAAGATGGAGGCATTTTACTAAACTGTCAAGCTGTAAACAGTTGATGATGATGTTGCGTTATGTGTGTTACAGCATTTTTTTCTTCTTTTTTATTTCTTGAATATGATATATGTAATATTAAATTAAATCTCAAATGTGAATGAGGACCAACCGTCTGTGAAAGATCCTGATTTCCTGGAAAGGTCATAAAAGAATTTGTCCCCTCTTTTAGTCTTTGCAAACTGCTCGGCCACTATGCAGCGGAATGTTGGTCCGAGGAGACTGCCATCAATCGGCCTCTCAGCCATCCCCCCGATCATCAAGTCCACATCATCAGGGTGGGAGTATACAGACTGCATCTTCTGCACCATCTGCCCAAAGTTACAATAATAGAGTTAGCATGGTTCGCAGTCATTCCCCACACAACCTCATTTACACACATCATCATCATAATCATCATCATTTTTTCAATTAAATATATATATCATTTATATTGAATAACCACGGCCAAAGCTGTGAGATTTTTTTTTATATCCTACAACAGTTTATCAAAGATAATTCAAATTGGAGCAATTTAGTGTCTGTTTAGTGTATTGCCTCTTCTCTTTTTTTTGATAAATGCAACACTGCCAAAATATTACTCTATTTGTGTTTAAATGTGACTACTTCTTCTATAGAAGATAGAAAGAAGATGTCACATTTGTGCATTGGATGATTCCCACAGTTTTCCTCTTTCCCTAGGTGGGCTTTCTTCATTAAATTTATACCCATTAGTTTATTTTTCCTCTTTCCTTATTTTTATCAATTTCCATCATTATAAAATATTATTATGAGAGCTAGTCACTATATTCTATTTCTAAACTCAAACATTATCAACTCTCCCCACTTTGAGAGTTATTATGTTTCAATATTGATCATGAACTGCAACATACCGCTTTAGAAATGACATCTTGGAATCCGTTAAAGTTTTTCACTTTAGTCAAGCCGCAGAGTTTCCTGAAGTGGTTGTATCCAGGCAAACCATGATCTCGACCCCTCTGGATATCCAGACTCACCACATCCATGCCGTACCGGTCCATGTCCCGGTAAAGCAGGCTCAACACCTGGGGTCAAACAAAATAAAACTATTAAGTTGATCAATTTACATAGTTTTATATATTACTAGAAAGAGGAACACAGCACTTTACGCTGCTGTTTATGGATAGTCTAGGTGCCTCTCGGAGAAAACGGGCCATTATTGTTGTGCGGTGGCAGACAAACAAGTCTACATTGGCATCAGTGTAAAATCTGAACTGTGTTTCTTTTCATTGTGGAAAACCATATAATATTTTTAAACTTTTTTTTACTGGTCACTATTTCATGTGTCAGGCCATATTGGCAATAATAATATAATTGATTGAATGTGCAAAGTATTTTCCCAACCAATTTTCAAGAAAGTTAACGACATACACTTCACATCTTGCGTGCAGTAAAACCCAGGATTACAAGTACAGGACGTAAAATATCTTGGAAACTTGAACGAGGTGAAGGGGTGGACGTAGAGAGGATTTAATGAGAGGACAGCAGGGAGAGTTGTTCTATAGGTGTGTAAGAGACCAGCTGTAGAGTTGTTCTATAGGTGTGTAAGAGACCAGCTGTAGAGTTGTTCTATAGGTGTGTAAGAGACCAGCTGTAGAGTTGTTCTGTAGGTGTGTAAGAGACCAGCTGTAGAGTTGTTCTGTAGGTGTGTAAGAGACCAGCTGTAGAGTTGTTCTGTAGGTGTGTAAGAGACCTGCTGTAGAGAGTTGTTATATAGGTGTGTAAGAGACCTGACATGGAGAAGAGAAGTGCCCTTGATGTGTAAGGAAGTGTTGTACAAGGTGTACAAACCCATTGTCACATATGCAGCAGAAACACAGAGAGACTAGGAAAGTGGAGGCCATGGGAATGAAGTTTGTGAGGAGCATGTTAGCTGTCACAAGGAGAAACAAGATTAGAGAATGAAGTTATCCGGGAAAGAGTAGGGTACAGATATTACATGAGATAGTAGAGAAAGCAAGCCTGAGAGGGTATGGGAATAAAATGAGAATAGAAATTAAGAGTATGCCAAAGAAAATAATGGAGATGATGTAGAAAAAAGACTGCAAGAGAGGCCAAGAAAGAGATAGAAGGAGAAGATAACAGAAAATATTCAAGTGAGAGGAGAAGAATGGAAGAAATTAAAGGAGGAAGAAATTAAAGGAGGAAGAATGGTAGAGGAATATAGGAAGATGCAGGCATTTTACTAAACTGACTCGGCCACAGACTGGAAACAGTTGATGATGATGTTTTTATTTTATTTTATTCACATTATAAATAAGGTGAACCTGATAGCAATGGTTAAGCTTTCCACTACACAAGTAGTAGAATTATATTATTCTGATTAAAAACACTCACATCAGAAGAGTACTCCAAGTCACTCTTTTGGCCGTTTTGAGTGGCCAGCCCTCTCAGCAACTCGTCTATTTTCCCTGACTCTTCTACCACGCGTGGTTTGTTGTAGTTGTGATTCAGAGCTATGGAGCCATTGTGATTGCGGTGCTCGTCAAAAAGCCTGGAACCAAAAGGAAAAATTAACCTAATATTCCATAAAATAATGCAATTCCCCTCTTAACGCAAAAAATATAAATAGTGAAAACTAGCAAAAGAGTATGGTTTTAATATTAAACTAAGGAGAGGGAACTAGCAGAAGAGGAAGAAAGAGGCCCAACATGGGAAAAGGTGGAGGAGGCATTAAAGAGGGTGAAACAAGGGAAAGTACCAGTTTTGAACAAATTGACTGGAAATGATAAGAGCACAGGTGAAGTAGGTATACAATGGTTATACAGGGTGCTGAGAGTGGATTGGAGGGAGAACAAGGTGCCAGAAGATTGGAAAAGGGAGCTATAATACATATTTTCAAGAAAGGAGACAGGAAGAGGTGTAAAAGTTATAGAGGATAGCACTAATGTGGCACTGCGTAAAAATGTATAAGAAGATACTAGAAAAGAGATTAAAAAAATAAAATTAAATAAAGTTGGAGAAGGGAACAGCACAGATTTTGGGAACATAGGTCTACAATAGACTTAATCTTTGCCATACAACAGCTGATGGAAAGAAGGTATGGATATGGAGAAAACCTGGTAATTGTATTTATGGATGTGGAGAAGGCATATGATAACGTGGAGAGAAATAAAGTTTGGAAAGCGACGAAGGCGTTCTAATGAGAGTGAAAAACATGTATGAGGATAACAGGAGTTGTGTTAAGATGGAAAGTGGGAGGAGGGAGTGGCTCTAAGTAAAAAATGGAGTGCCCTTCTACCATTTATGATGGTAATAGAAATGGTCATGAGCAAAGTGGCAGGAAGACTTGGGGAGGAGAGAATGAAAGCCAAGATGTTTGTTGATAGCTTGATGGTATGAGGGGAGAAGTAAGAGGAAGTACAGGAACAACTACAAGAATGGAATGAGGAAGTACAGGAACAACTACAAGAATGGAATGAGGAAGTACAGGAACAACTACAAGAATGGAATGAGGAAGTACAGGAACAACTACAAGAATGGAATGAGGAAGTACAGGAACAACTACAAGAATGGAATGAGGAAGTACAGGAACAACTACAAGAATGGAATGAGGAAGTACAGGAACAACTACAAGAATGGAATGAGGAAGTACAGGAACAACTACAAGAATGGAATGAGGAAGTACAGGAACAACTACAAGAATGGAATGAGGAAGTACAGGAACAACTACAAGAATGGAATGAGGAAGTACAGGAACAACTACAAGAATGGAATGAGGAAGTACAGGAACAACTACAAGAATGGAATGAGGAAGTACAGGAACAACTACAAGAATGGAATGAGGAAGTACAGGAACAACTACAAGAATGGAATGAGGAAGTACAGGAACAACTACAAGAATGGAATGAGGAAGTACAGGAACAACTACAAGAATGGAATGAGGAAGTGAAGGAACAACTACAAGAATGGAATGAGGAAGTACAGGAACAACTACAAGAATGGAATGAGGAAGTGAAAGAGTGTGGAGTGAAATTTAGGATGGCAAAGTGTAAAGTGATGGTAATATTAACAAAGAGGATTAAGGCCTAGTAAAGCTATAAGATTGGATGGAGTATAGCTGAGAAAAGTACAGAACATAAAATATCTTTGAGGTGTGATTGAGGCGAAAGGTGCAAGTAGAGAGGATCTGTTGAGAAGAGGACAGCAGGGAGAGTTGTTCTATAGGTGTGTACGAGACCTGCTATGGAGAAGGGAAGTCCCCTCTAAGTGTAAGGAAGTGTTGTACAACGCGTACTTTGTACCCATAGTTGCTAGCGACGGCATTGAGCCGACTACAGAGTTGCTGGCGACAGCATTGAGTCGACTACAGAGTTGCTAGCGACAGCATAGAGCCGACTACAGAGTTGCTGGCGACAGCATAGAGCCGACTACAGAGTTGCTGGCGACAGCATAGAGCAGACTACAGAGTTAGCTGGCGACAGCATAGAGCAGACTACAGAGTTGCTGGCGACAGCATAGAGCCGACTACAGAGTTGCTAGCGACAGCATAGAGCCGACTACAGAGTTGCTGGCGACAGCATAGAGCCGACTACATAGTTGCTGGTGACAGCATAGAGCAGACTACAGTGTTGCTGGCGACAGCATAGAGCAGACTACAGTGTTGCTGGCGACAGCATAGAGCAGACTACAGAGTTGCTGGTGACAGCAGAGAAACGACTACAGAGTTGCTGCTGACAGCAGAGAACTGACTAAAGAGTTGCTGGCTGTTATTTTAATAATAACATTAGTAGCGGGTGAATTCCACATGTTCATCACAGACTCTGCTTTAAACTATAAGGTACGAATGACAAACCATGGACAGTTAAGTTTTAGAGCATTGGTGAGCTAAGCCAATTGTCCCAGTTTTGATTCCTGTCATTTTTTAAACTAATTGAAATAGGTCAGTGATGGCTGTATCTATAACTTAGCATCATTCCATCTTAATGTGAAAATATTGTTCTCCAACACTCCAAACATGGGGTAGTATGGGTGGTGAGGTAGTCACGCGCCCAGCCGAACCAGACACCCATAATTATAGGAATATCTAACAACCAGCCTCCATTCCATTAACACTTAATGTGAACAAAATAAAAGCTGAAAAAAACTTACTTAGGTGTTAAACTTAGAACTTATGCTTTTTTTTAAAGATTCAAGCAAAATATTTGGGATTTATGGGGAAAATAAAGATTCAGCTTTGACCCATCTATAAATATTTTAAAAATCTAGTATTATATTAATGAATTCTAATGAATGAAGCCAAAATTAAAGTATTTTGAATTTGCACAGCATTATAAATATTTTATTTTAGTGTGACATCCTATTAAAGAAAATACATGTTGCTAAAGTAAGATGTGACACTATTCTGTTTTCTGTCAACCGTTCCCATTTTCAATTGTTTGTTTTAATTCGTCCTGTTTTCAAGTCTTATACTTTTTACTCTCTCTCAACCTCTCAGACTATTGTGATAGTCCAAAATAACGAGATTTTGAGTGATGACCTACTGAAAACGAAAAAGCAGTTTTCGCGATATGTCAGTCTGTATCTCAGCCTTAAGCCCAAATCCTTTTGCCGATAGGCTGAAACTTGTTATCTAGGGTTTAATAAGGTCCCCCCGCCCCAATCCCCAAGGAGTTTTAGGAATTAAATATTTACCCCTAAAATTAAAGGTAGTTTACTGAAGAGCAAAAAGAGAAATAATCTATTTTCTCAAATTTTGCTATAAAATTTTTGATTAAATTTGGTATCCAGGCACTATTTGACATTAGAAACAAAATGACATTGAGGATTGGCCTAAATTACAAAAGCAAAATTTTACAATTTTGATCGTACCTATTTCAAATACAAAATAACTTATCAATGTAAAGTTACAGTACTATTAGGAATAAAAAACTTTTATTTGAAATATATTTTTATAAAACCAATAGTTTCTGAGCTGTACTTTAGTATATTTTCTGCAACAAAGAATATTATTTTGTTTCACAAATCTTACAGGTTTGTTACAGAAATTCTATGTGGTCATTGTTCCATTTGTTTAGATGAATTAAGGCACCTTTAGACTCACAGGCCCCTTAGGAGTGCCCCTCTGTGGTTGTGTGTGAAACTCACAATGGATTTCAGGTATATGCAAACGGCGGCTGCTAGGTGGCCCCGTCTAAAGGTGGCTTTAAATTTGACTAACTCACTTGATATTGCCCTCCATCATAGAGTACAGGAACCTTATGGCAGCAGTAGCAAAACCGTTGGTTACAGTCGGATTTACATTTTCATCATAATCTTCACTGAATCCATTCTTTTTCAATTTCAAACCCATTTTCTTTGTGTACTTGTCTCCTAAAAATAGAATAGAAGAAATAAAGTACTTTAACCGTAGCATAAAATTTTATATTATTTAATAACCAGTTCCAAATAATGTTGAAATTTTCCAAAATATGTGGCTAATGTTAAGTGAGGGGATGAGACACAGAAATTTCGCGAGATGTGTTTTCACAAACTCTTACTCAGCGCATTAAAATTCCTATTAAAAATTTTTTTAGGACCATTGTAGCATTTTCGAAGTAATTATACATTCGTGAAATAAAACGAAATAAAATCTTTTTGCGAAAATGACCATTTTGCTATTTAGATGAAAATTTTGGTAATTTTTTTTTATTTGAATGCAAATTAAGAATAAAACTAACGACGACGTCATTGTTGTTTGCCAGGAAAATAAATAGTACCAACTGCTCCAATTTAAAAAAAAAAAATATTTCTCTAAGCCAAAGGTTATGAGTAAGAGAAGAGCTAGAACCAACTACTTTCACAGGTATTGTATCCAAAGACAAATATTTAAGAAAAGAAGATGAAAATGACACCATAGTTGAGCTAAATTGAGATATTTCTAGCTTCATGGTTTTGGTCCTCCATCTTGTGTCACTATCAAGTAACGTTATTTTCGACTGTGGTGATTGAGTGTTGCTATATGGAAAATTATTTAATAGAATAGTAGATGGATGAAAATTAAAAATGCCAAAAGTTTTAAGTATTTTTGAAATAGGACTCGAATATTCAAAAGATGACTTTTACATATTTGATAAAGTTAAAAAAATAACGATGTGTAGATTGTACAACTACTGCATTGCTGAATACTAGAGGTGTACCGATTCAGTAAAACCGATTACCGATTGTTTAAAATAATTGTTCATGCTACGATTGTTTACACCGATTAATCCAGATTATCGATTATTTATTAATAATTATTGGGAGATATACTCTAGAGAATGATAACTGTTAATGTAATTAATACAAAAAGATTGTATGCATACAAAAGTTGGAACTAGATTGTTAGTTTTATCAACGGTATGAACTTATATTTCTTTATCTAGTTATGTAATCTTTGCACAGCCCGAAACCCAGATGCAGGTGTACATTTGATCACTTAACTCCAACTAGAAAATTTTGATTTAAATTTTACTTTCAAAAACAATGATTAATCGACATAATAATCGCTGGTTACGATTAATTGCCAATGCACTAATAATTGCCCGATAACGATTCATCGGTATTTGTATCGATACACCCCTACTGAATACATTGGCCTCACCAAAGGAACACTCAATAAAACGAATGGTCACCATTTTGACACCAACCACAAATGCCCTGACAAACCAGTAGCACTTCATGCCCTAACACATAATTCAGATTTTGACTCATGCAGGGTGTCCAGCCAAAGTATATTTTAAAATTCCCTGACTTTTCCAGGTTTTTCAGAGCCAAATACAACTTTTCCCGTCACCATTTTTTTTTATATTAAAAAGATTACAATTTAATGTAATACTATTTTTTGACGCATCCCCATTCAGAAATTATGTCACACTATGAGGTGTTAAAAGATAGCGGCCTAAAGCCGCCTGCCAGATAGAGAGATATTTAAGTTAAATTTCACCGAGATAACATTGAGACATTAAAAGATCACCTTACACCAATACAAATTGATAATTGTTGTGAGACACATTTTTTAGTTTCTTCTTCCCATAACATAATCAATTCTTGTGCACTCGCATAGCCAAGACTCAACTTTAGCTAAAGACGTGCAGTAGAGGGGTGAAAAGAGAACATGAAAATCACAAGTTGACTTTGAGAATTGAGATTAGCATGATCAAATGATAGCTGTGTTAAAATAGATTTGAGCTGTGTTTGTCTTAACTGGAAGAAATATTTTTTTTTACTATTGTAAATAAAAGTTGTGTATTTTTTTAGTGACTATGTGAAAATTCCAGAAATTTGATCAAATTCATTGACTGTTACACTTTTCCCTGACCAAGCATATTCCCTGACTTTTCCAGATTTTTCAGGTCACTGGACACCCTGTCATGCTATAGTACTAGAGTTAAACCAACCCTCCCCAATAGTTGCAATGCTTCCCAGCTTTGCAGGTGGAAACTTGCTCACCAATATATTACCAAATCCAGAAAGCCCCTTTACCCCCCTCCCACCCAGTCTCAACCTTAACCTTCTCTCCTTTTCTTCCAAGCAGACCTACTCACAAAAGTAAATATATTAACAGATAATTTAATTTAATAATTAAATATAATATAAATACAAAATTCTATCCATTTACCAAGAATAAAGAGAGAAGTTTGAACAGGCAACTGCAGAATCCAGGCCTAAACCATTTTTTTTTAATCAAGAAACAAACAACAGAATCTAAATGACCATAATCTAACTTAGTCATGCTGCCATAGTCCAATCTGTGTTTTACTCTCTTCTGCTGAAGGGGACTGATGTACTCCAAAAATTAGATAATTATGTTTTTTGTTGTGTTTTAATTGAGTCGAGGAATACAATTTCTGGTAGGTGTGTAGGCCTTTCCCTTCCATCCTCTTTTCAATGTTTAAATCAATTAACAAGTTGATCTCCATGAAGTGAACGTACCTAGAACCAATGGCAGCCACTCACTGTAGGTGATGTGCTGAATCTCGGCCACTACTATTCTCCTGGCCTCCTCAAACAGCTTCGAGTCAATCCAGTGGGGGTTCAGAGTGGCCAACTCTCCTGCTACACGGTTGTGTTCTCGCAACCACACAGTGTGCATCACTGTCAGCTGAGGGTGGGCGTTCACACGG
Organism: Timema bartmani; assembly: GCA_902151455.1. Taxonomy (NCBI): domain Eukaryota; kingdom Metazoa; phylum Arthropoda; class Insecta; order Phasmatodea; family Timematidae; genus Timema; species Timema bartmani. The sequence goes on from CABFWB010004227.1 coordinate 16,432, forward strand.
ATATCACCTGTGATAAGATACAGACAATGATATCACTGTCAGCTGAGGGTGGGCGTTCACACGGATATCACCTGTGACAAGATACAGACAATGATATCACTACCAGCTGAGGGTGGGCATTCACACGATATCACCTGTGACAAGATACAGACAATGATATCACTACCAGCTGAGGGTGGGCGTTCACACAGATATCACATGTGACAAGATACAGACAATGGTATCACTACCAGCTGAGGGTGGGCGTTCACACACTTAATAGTTAATGTCAACAAAATAATAGTTGAAGAGGAAAGTTAGTTAGTTAGTTAGTTTATGTGAGAAAGTTATGTTTACTATATTTTCTAAGATTGCAATTAGATTCAGAATATGTAGGTAAACAAAGATTTAAATATAGAGCAGATTTGACCTAGCTTTAGTTGTAAATATACTACTCTTGATATTATTTGTATATTGCTGTATGTTTCAGTTGATTACTCACCAGACTTATAGCATGTGGCAGAGTTGGACGACAGCTGGCAATAATGCATCGGCTTGTCTGTCAGGGGCAAATAGGTCTTGCCATTCTGAGACTCCAACATTTTCCCATTGGTGAAACTCCTGAGTTTCTGGTGCTGCTCCAGGGTTGAACCATAGATCATTGAACCATCCAAGAAATGAGTTGCTTGGTTCATCTGCAAACAATCATTCATTCATCATTTAGAGCATGAGGCAAGGTCTTTACATCCCAATACAGGTAACGTGAGCAGTTAGTTAGGATGTTAAAGAGCATTAGTGGTGATATCAAACTAGTCCCAGTAAGTGTAGTATTCACCTGCTCTGCTGGTCCAAAGCTGCAGTCAGACCTCATGGCATTCACTGTTCGCACGTAGTTCATGCACTGGAGTCCGAACTTAGAGTAGACAGGGTCATTACCAGGAATAGTGATAGGGAAACAGGAGGGGTGAAGATAGCGCGGGGACAAGTGGCTGCCATCTTGACGACAGCAGATGATGGAGTTGCCTGTGCTGACTGGAACACATGACACAGCTTGTGTAGCAGACACTACACTACATGACACAGCTTGTGTAGCAGACACAGCTTGTGTAGCAGACACTACACTACACGACACAGCTTGTGTAGCAGACACTACACTATATGACAAGAGATTGTGTAGCAGACACTACACTACATGACAGAGATTGTGTAGCAGACACTACACTACATGACAGAGATTGTGTAGCAGACACTACACTATATGACAGAGATTGTGTAGCAGACACTACACTACATGACACAGCTTGTGTAGCAGACACTACACTACATGACACAGCTTGTGTAGCAGACACTACACTACATGACACAGCTTGTGTAGCAGACACTACACTACATGACAGAGATTGTGTAGCACAACATTTGAAACTGTTTTACTCACTCATCTTGCTGACTGGAGTATGAACCAAGTCATGCTCCACGAACTGACCCCACTGCATGGCAGCAAGAGTCAATTCACTATGAGCAGTGCTGCCATTTTGAGTCATAGAGGTGCTGACTTTACGAGCCGATGGGAGCGCTCTGCCTTGTACAGGCTTTCTTGGCTCTTGAACACCTGTGAACAAACACTATATTAATACTGTAAGTGTTATGTAGCACCATTACCAGCACTAGTTCTTTGTTAAGAGGCTGAGAACCGTTTAAAACACTAAACAAGATTTTTTTTAAAAATGACTTGACCAAAAAGTTACTACAATATCATGCATTAATAACCATTTAACAAAATGAGACTCATCTGTTTTGTTTATACCACAATCTTCTTAAGAATTGACATATCTGACAGCTAGAACAATTACTAATCTACTGTCCAGTATGTCAAGGCAAATGTTGCAGCTGTCACTTTTGATAGATGTAGTAATAGATATTAAATAACACTAACAATGTAGTGAAATGTCATAAATATATGGCACCAAAAAAAGTTTATATTTTCTAAGAGGTACTCAAAATGTCCATTTGTGAGAAAATCAAGGTATACGTAGCCTAACCTATGATAAATATAGTTTCCAGTAAGGAAAAAAAGACAAGTTTTCACATATTGGAAGCATTTAAACGAACCAACAATATCCTGGGGGAAAAAAACCCACCTATCCTCGTGTCTCCTCTGGTACAACCTAAACTAAAAGCTGTGAAACCTAACTTTCACAAACCCACAAGCATGCAAGCTCTCAGACTTGCAACAAAACCTGCCAAATACACGAGCCACTTTCTCTAGCAACAAGAACAACTCCATCTATCTTATCAAAGACAGTCACACCTGTGAATCTGTTAACCTAATTTACTAACCAGAACGCCAACAACATACTCAACAAGCTCTCACAGACTAGAATTTCATTCCAGCACATAATTCAAGATTTTTCTCGCAAAATAAAAGTAACTTTCCACCGATTTCTGAAATGGTTTTATCCTTTGGTTGTGAGATTAACAAAAAATGATTTTGAATTAAAATGTTTTGTAAAATATGTATCATAGTATTTTAGCAAGTGTTTCTATTCAATACCAAGGCTTGTTTGTAGTCTTAAACAATTCACACCACCTAAAAACAGAATTGTTTTAACAAATTTTAAATTACTTCAAACTAAGCCTTATGTCAAAATAAATCCCTTACTATCTACTGTTGGGAGATGGTGCCACGAGCCACCTCAATCAAATATTCTGGATACAGTTCTGGAATTACTCTACATACTTAGATATTTTTATTTTTATTTTTGGATGAGAAGGTGAGTGTGATGTGTGATGTGTGATGTGTGATGTGTGTGTGGACATGATAACTCCAACACAAGTACGTACACTAACATGCTGCACCTCAAAATGACAACACCAAAGTTATTTTATGGTTCTGGTAGGAAGAAATTTGAGAAAATATAAACACTTTTTTTTGTCACTATGGATAAACACACATGCATGAATGCACGCACGCACACACACAACCTATTTACACCATTCCCTTATGAGGTAGGCAAGAAACTGTACCTGTATCTCAAAAAACAACAATCTTGTAGTAATCACTAACTTTATCAACACTTCTCTAACCTTGCAAACTGCCTTTGTTTCAACAACATCCATATACAGAGTCATACCAGCTCTTTTATTTTTAAAAACTCTCTATAGTTCTCTTTTTCACACATTTTTCTACAACATTTAGCCACATCTTACAACACACTCTACCTTCATACATTTGCTTCGTCACTCGATCCACTACACTCATCCTCCCAACAAGCCCAAACCAACCAAAGACACTTCTATTTGATTCCCTTTCAAACCGCACCCCTTTAGCACCCATTCGTTACTGGCTCTTTCATACGAGTTTTTCCACATACATTTCTTAGAAATCTCATTCCAACCGCATTCACCTTGCTCTTGTGTTTCTCCTGACAAACCCACGTTTCACATCCATGAAGCAACGTTAGTGTTAACACAATTTTATACACCACCATCTTTCCCTGTTTCGATACTACTTCATTTTATGCAATGGTCCACATATATAATTTATAGATGATAATATTGCACGACTTGACGGATAAAAGATATGTTAAAAAGTTTTAGTACAAATTGTAAATGTAAATAAGGTCCTTCCTATTTAAATCTGATAGATCAGTGGCCCCTCTGATACCACACAATATATTGGCCTCACCACTGAAATGCATTAACGGACACCAAAATCAAAAACCCAGGAATGTCTCCAATCACAGCTTTGACTTTTAAGATTACTACACTGCTTAACTAAAGATAATGTTGGAAATAAAGTATGTAGGGAATTGACCGCAAGGAAGGCCAAGAAAGAGATGGTAGAAGCAGAAAATAGAAAGGGAGGAGAGTAATGGAAGAAACTTAAGGAGGAAGAGTGGTGGAAGAATAGAGGAAGATGGAAACATTTTACTAAACTGACCCGGCCACAGGCTGGAAACAGTTGATGATGAGTGCTTAACCCATGCAATATGTTTCAGTTATAAACTGTCACAGGAATGGATCAAAATGAAAATAAAACCACCAACTCTAACTATCCAGCAACTATTCAATAGTTAGACCCTGCAGTATCACTGCCACCACATACCATTCACATACAACAATAGTAGAGTCAAAAGATATATTTTAATCCAACAAGGAAGTTAACCACTAAGTTGGCAACACTGAAGACAACTCTTTGATCATGTTTATTTAATGACATTACTATACACTTAATGCACTTTACTTTTCCAGCCCAGTAAGAGTGTAGAATTTTTTGTTTTGCTTAAAATCATTCATTTCTAAGGTTTAATAGTTTTAAAATAAAATTACATTACATGTGATAGATATTTAATTATCATATTAACGCATAAGATGGCTATACCCAGATTTTGATAGGAAGAATAGTATCTGGTAGTTCCTAAAGTTACTAAAACAATTTTAATATAGTCACATGACAAGTTATGTTATCTGAAGCTGTCATTTTTGTATAGATATTAGCAATACCTATAAAATAAAACAAACAACATAGTAAAATGTTATCATTGTTGGCCGCAATAAATATGTGTGAATCATCTAGTGTTCTTCCAACCAAAATGAGGGTGTGTTTAGGCACACATGAGCACGTACCATCTCCGTAGTGAGGAAAGATCAGCCTGCGGTATCCGGTGAATGCCTTCCCCCAGGAATAATGTGAGGGGTTGTTGCAAGAACCATCTAGACTGCGGTATTTGGTCGACAGAACACATGAGAATGAGGGGCCATCTTGAGGGGTACACTTGGAGCCAAGCTGGGTCGAGTTGAGTTTCATTGACGTGACAAACTGACCACATTGGTCGTCATCAAGACCATATCTGTAGCACAAACACTCCCTCGTCAGTAACAATGAATTGTCAGCAAACATCACATTATTACCTGGATATTGTTTAATGTGTCACATACATTATTTTTTAAATAATGTTTATCTTTGAAATCTGCATTTAGATCAACTACTCCATTTTTACATGATGTCCAGACAAAATATAATTTAAAATTCTCTGACTTTTACAGGTTTTCCAGAGCCAATTTACAACTTTTCCAGTCATTATATTTTACAAACATTATTTATCAAGATCTAGATTTATTTATTAAGATCATTAGCTTATATGTAATAATATGTTTAGACACACACACATTCTGAAATTTTGTCACTCTATGAAGAGGCTAAAGGATTTCAGCCTAAAGTGATGGGCTATTGGGTATTGCAATCTAGGATAGATCATACTGAGAGATTAAACGATCACCTTACACCAGTACAGTTTAAAATTATTGTGAGACACATTCTTTCTTAGTTTATTATTCCTTTGAAGTAATCAAATTCCCAAGCATACGTATAATCATGACTCCTCTTTGGATGAAGACATGTAGTAGAGGGCAGGAAGACTATATGAGAATAACATGATTACTATCGAGATTAGCTCAAAAAGATGGGGTTTTTTCTATTGTTAAGTAAATGTAGCATATTTTTTTAAAGTAAATATGTGACTTTTCCTTGGCCAAGCAAATTTCCTGACTTTTCCCTGACCTGTGGGCAGCCTTCATTGTCATTATAAGATCAAATGAAACGTACATAGATTATATCCAAACCAAGGGCCAACCCCAATGTCTAAAAGAGCTTAAACTATATACGATATTTATTTTAGTACACATAATTTACATTTTTGCAATTTCAAAGTAAATTTTCTCGTCTCATTCTTGCGTCTTAATATTTTTTCATATTCTCATTTCAAGATAGTCTCAAGTCTCAAATTTAAAAAGTGGTTCTAGCACATCCTTAGATTAAATCGCTAATGGATTTGGTTAAACATAGTGGTAGTAAAAAAAATTGTAAAAAGTCTCATTTTAGGCCAGCCCCCATTTTTACAAAACTTACTTTGTCAAGGAAAATCCTAGACACTGCATTTACAAACAAGCAGGTCTACAAGGGTATGTTAATAAATGTCATGTGAAAAGATATTGAGAAATAAATAAAATATCCCCCCCCGAGACATAGCATGTTCAATTATCAGCAGGTGGAACCTCCAGTTCAAAACCATTTTTCAATGATCAGACAAAACTCCAATTAAAACTTGTAGTCAGGATTCAAAGACAGATTTTAAGGATAACCCTAATAAGATAGCACTTACAGCATAACCTGAGACTCACACATTTGCTGAATCTACACCACAGAGCAATGACAAGCTATATATGTGAGGAATACCTTGTGTGCTTAAATATGAGACATGTTCAAGTATGCTTGTTTTGCATAAAATGATCTGCTTGCAAATGCAATTCAGCAAAAATATTGTAATCTTATAACAAGTCATTAAACACCTCTTTAATGTACACAACAATTTAACATAATGACAACAACCTATAAAATGTTTAGGCACCAAAAAATGTAATGGCAGTCAATTAAATATGTTTGATTGCAATTACAGAGCATTATGGGTTAGTTCTCATATTTCTGAGAGCATGTGTATGCTAAGAGGATTGAAACAATGATCACAGTCTGTCCTCTTAGTTTTACTGAACCCTCGGCCTTTGTCATAGGATTCTATCAAATGTTACCTTTGACAAGTGTTCTGAGCGAGGAACAGCGACGCCTTCACGGCAACAAGAGCGTGTTTGCCCTGCTCCAGAGCTTTCAAGTCGGGGTAGGAATCTATCAGCTGACCATGTACAGGACTTCCTGAGGACACCTTTACATCTGAGCTTGCCAGGTTCACCTCCAAGCGACCCAAACGGCTCACGACGCCCTCGCCAAAGTTGACAGAATCTTGCAGAACTTCCTCCTCCACGTCGAGAAGCTGGGAGGGTATAGCTCGGATTGACCTTGGGAGTCTATTACTTCCCCCTGACAGAGCTGTGAGCAAATTAAATGCGAGCTTGCATATTCATATTTTCATATAGACAGGAAATAATACAGTCATACTTTTGGTGACCAAATTATCACTTTGGTGATTCAGTCCTAGCCCCATGCTTGATAATTACATATTGATTACTGTAACCATTCATTATTGCTACACACTCAATTCAATAAATGTAGGAACATTCTAATTTTCATAGGAAGAGCCTCTAAGAAAATATAAACATATTTGTGTGCACCCATGTTACTATTTTACCGTGGTAATGCTATTTTATAGGTACTTATAATATATCACATGACTTGACGTATGAATAGATGACAGTACATATAGTAACTTTTCTAGCTGTCAGATAAAGCTCTTCCAATGAAAATTGGACTGTAGTATGTTTTTATCAAAAGTATGATTGCAGTTTCCAAAGCAAGCGTGTATTTACTCAATTATTTGCATGGGTAAGATGCTTGCTTACCAGCATGATCACCAAAGAACGATTGCAGACCGTGTGGTGCTTTGAGCGCTAAAACATTGATGTTTAACAAGTTGAGGTGAGCTCCAAACTGAACAGTGATCCACACGACCACAGCCGCAACAAATGATGCGCACACCATCTTGACACCTCCTACAACACACAACCACAAGCTCTAATAGCACAAACACATACTGATAATCATTAGCAACCTTGGGGTTTCTACAAGGAATATGTAGGCTATTTAGTTAGGAATGTTTTAGTTGAGTTGGCTTAGCAATCATTAACTGATTAAATAATTCTTTAATGTAGGCCTCTATGATATGAAGTAGTTCTCTTTCTAAAAGAGAAATACAATTAGGAGAAAACATGGGCAAGAAGAAGGTTGGAGGAATAAAAATAGAAATAAGAACAAAAATTATATGCTAGGTTAGTAACGGCTCTAAGCCAACTATTTGATGACACCTTTTAAAAGATAAGCTTCATTCTAATATCATGTAGGCCCTGATCTAATTGCATACATATTTTAAAACCTACCAAAACATTATAGTTTATTAAACGATGTAAGAGAGCATCCTGATCATTAAACTAAAATACTACTGGTGGCTCTACATGATATAGTTCATTAAACTAAGATACTACTGGTGGCTCTACATTATATAGTTCATTAAACTAAGATACTACTGGTGGCTCTACATGATATAGTTCATTAAACTAAGATACTACTGGTGGCTCTACATGATATAGTTCATTAAACTAAGATACTACTGGTGGCTCTACATGATATAGTTCATTAAACCAAGATACTACTGGTGGCTCTACATGATATAGTTCATTAAACTAAGATATTATTGGTGGCTCTACATGATATAGTTCATTAAAGTAAAATACTATTGTTGGCTCTACATGATATAGTTCATTAAACCAAGATACTACTGGTGGATCTACATGATATAGTTCATTAAACTATGATACTAATGGTGGCTTTAAATTGATACATATAGCTCACTAAACAAAGATACTACTAGTGGTTCTACAATGATTTAAATCACTAAACGAAAATATATTCATGGCTCTACAACAAAATATATCATTTTCTTAGAAAATTTTAGTTTTCATATTTTCATAACCAAACAAATCTGTTCACATTTTATAGAAGGCTAGAAGGTATTTTATTCACTCTCTAGAAAGTGATCTTTTAAACACTTTAGTGTAGGTTGTCAATTTGTATTAATTTATTTTAAATAACCAAATATTTCACTACCAGTAGATAAAATACCACATAGCCGTAACTCCCAGTGTGAGAGTGGGGCCCCTACGTAATCATGGACATTCTTCAAAATGTCTGGTATTAACTATAGGCTGAAGAGGGGTACCCAGGGAGCTAGTTCTGATATATACATTAACATTAGTGTGGCCTAGCATCTCAATATTATAACCAGGCCTATGTAGTTTACCAGTGGATACAGTTTTATTTTAATTATATACATTTTAAGTGCCACTTTAGTCTTCAGTCTCATGTTCTGAACCGGTTCTGAATAATATTGCCAATAGATCATGAACAAATACAACGAGCATATTATAGCCACCAGCTTCCGTGGCCGCATGGGCTAAGATGCTACTTACTGGACTGCTGATGTCGAGGAGATTGTGGTTCGATCCTGGTCGGATGTTGGTATTGAGGGCAGTTTTTCCTAAATAGTTTCCCACACTCTCCACACAAATGTGGGTTCACTTCCTCTGAATTCAACCTTCCTCATCCCAGAGAGACTAGAATAATTAGTACATAAGTGTATAATTGTAATGGCTAGTAATACGCGGGGGTTAAAAAAAATATAGCCAATAATGACAAAAAGCTACTTAATAGGTTTTTAGTAAGAAGGAACTTTTGAAAAATACAAACACAGAGCCAGTTTCATAGTCAGACTTAGTGAGCCTAAAGTGCGAGTCGATACAAAATACAGGAAGGACGACACCTACCTACACCAAAATGGAATGGGCCAGTTTCGCATATGAAACTGGCCCATTCCATTCAATTTCAGGTAGGTGACGTCTTGTATTTAGTATAGCGCCGCACTTCAGGCATACTAAATTTGACTATGAAACTGGCCCATAGGCCTATTCTTTTTAAGCCAACAGTGATACCATTTTACTATACTGTGGGCCTACTATTAAGTACCTATTGATATTACAGTGGGGCCCCCTGTATTCGCTGATTCATTAGGCCTATCCTCGGTTTTAGTTATCCGCTGTTTACCTACCGCTGCCCAATTTTATTTATTTTTTATTAAAGAAAAAAATGGTTTACAAGTCACAATGCCTACACCATAGCCCCACATCATCTCCTCAACGTGGGCATTGTGCTATTATATCACTTTCATCTTGATCATCCTCATCAGTGATTGTCACAACAATAACAATGGAGAATAGTAAGTACACTGTAGTGTACAGTACACATTATTATGTACTTTATTTAATGTTGGTAATGTTTTACTGTGAATAATTTATCAATTAAACTTTGCCGTATTTATGTAGGCTATGTTACATGAATATCACGTTATATAATAGTTTGGTATTATTCACAGTTTCACGTAACCGCAGTAGATCTGGCAAAGCATTACCCGCGGATATCAGGGCCCTACTGTACTAGCAAAAATGACTATATGCAGATCACATGACATGACAACAATTAGAGTACCGGTAGTTACATTTTTTAAATTGTTTTAGTATGTTTATTTTAATTATAACTATTAAAACTGTTCCACTTCCTATCTAAATCCGAAGAGTTTCGACTCATCTTACAGCTAATGAAATGTAAAACCGTCCAATATTATCTGAACTGGTCCTTGTTTCCCAGTGGTCGGTCGTGTGAGTGGTTTAGATAACCCTGTGAGTTTGGTTATGTAGATGTTCACTCTCAACATCACAAGGTCGAACAACAATGCCTTCCTTGGCAACAGGATGCGGGGAAGTTGCTAAGCTCTGCTCTATTATTAATGAGTGTGTTGGTGAGTTGAACTTACCACACCAAGGACTCGTTGGAATATGAGAGTCCCAGTTATAAAGGTTTTATACTTTTATTTTCCCACGGTGGTAATCCTCCCTTGGTTACAGCTAGAAATGCCGTGTCGAGGGTGTGTGAAAAGTAGATTTAGTTTATGTATTATGGTTGATAAAATTTCCTTTTACAATATAAAGAAGTTTAATAAAACAAGCGAGATGATTGTGACTTTCCAAGTTTGGATTGTTTATAATAATAAAAATATTATCAATACCTATTTAACTCTGTCATTTGGAACCTAAAAGTTCTTTGCTGCACTTACAAAAGTACACCCTATCCCAATCTAGAGCTAGTTCTATCCAGTCCACCTCATTACACCCTATCCCGATCTAGAGCTAGTTCTGTACACACAGCTGTCCCTCAGTATCCCAGTCTACCCATGCACAGCTGTCCCTCAGTGTCCCAGTCCACCCATGCACAGCTGTCCCCCTGCTAACAGTGTCGAGTGTTAAGAGCTGGAAGGTGAATATAGTGTTCATTTGTAAATATTGGCTGCCTTGTATTATACGTAATATGTTTTGAGTGTAATTAAAATGTGATCCTGGTATATCTATCAAGAGATAATATAAATTTCAATATTTTGCTCTCTTTTGTTTAACTCTTGGACTTGCATTTAGTTTTCATTGCAGGTAACCTAACCTCTGACTCATGTGAGGGGTCCTCGTTTCATTACCCGTTCGGGCGTCCCTTGGGCAACGGTATATTAGAACTGGCTACTCTTTTCACAAACTGGGCTAACACTTGACTTAGCCCAGACTCGTAATATTAATATTACCTGAACCGGCAGTAGGACGCGGTGAGATTATATATATCCAACTACGGTAACCAAGTTACCGGATAATAGAAACTGGAAATAGATTGATTAATGAGCGTGTTGTCTAGTGTTGTGGAGCATAAGAACCTAGATTATATCAAATATATCTTTTCTTACCGAGAAATGTAAGAGCCCGATTCTATTTGATTGTCCCCGGTTCTGTCCAGGTTTCATCACATTAACAAATGAGAGGTACCAGATATCATTCTCATATCGTATTCTGAAAATTAAAAATGACACCTGGACACGGGAATTGAACCCGGGACTTTTAGCTTAGTACACCAATGCCAACCACTGAGCTATCCAGGAATCGTCCCGTGCCCAGGGTCATTCTTCACTCATATTTTAGGGCAGAGTCTATGATGGACGTGTGGAAATCGTTGGCTACAAAAGTGTGATTCTATTAAGATCACAAGCTATCAGATAATGCAGCCACCTCTGACTCGGTAGTTGGCTTAATGCTGCCACTTGTACAATTATTATAATTGTACGGGATTGCATATTTAAGAATCAAATAGCCAAAGCTATTATTTATGTTTTTAGTGAGGATTACTACATCTAAATATCATATTCTGAAAATTGAAAATTGAAAAATTATTCCTGGATAGCTCAGTGGTGAGAGCATTGGCGTACTAAGCCAAAGGTCCCGGGCTCGATTCCCGTGTCCAGGTGTCATTTTTCAATTTTCAGAATATGATATCTGGATGGAGAATTCCTCACTAAAAAGTATAAATAATAGCTTCGGCTATTTGATTGTTAAATTCTCATATCTGTTGAACATGTACCTGGTACTTATAGCTATCCCCGTTACAACCGGTTGGATGATATAGGCCGTTCCACTTTTAAATTGCAGTACAGGTCTTAAGGAGCGCACAGTTGCCAGATCTTATCCGGTTGAGACACTAAAACGTTTTAGATTAAAACTTATCAAGGTATACAATGTGTATCCACTTTATGTTAATACGTTTGAAGCTAGGTTTATGCAAATAATGATTTGTTATTGTGTTTATTATAATATTATACTACTTACTAACTCTACGGCATTAGGAACTCAAATGCTCATTACCACACCCACAAAAGTACGCCACCTACCCCTATCTTGAGAGAGTTCTATCCAGTCTATCTCATTACACCCTATGTTTCTTAAGTCTATCCAAATATTACCCTTCCATCTGAGTCTGGGTCTTCCTATAGGGTTCGCCATTCAATACCTTGAACGCGGTTCTAGATACTCCCATTCACGCTGCATGACCTTACCACCGTTACCTGTGAGATTTTACTACCCTTACAATGTCTGCTGATGAGTTCAGGGTATTTATCTCATCATTATGTAGCCTCCTCCAATCCATACTGTCTTTATAATCTTGTGGACCAAATATCTTCCTAAGCACTCTATTTTCGAACACCCTAAATTTGTTACAGTCAGTTTGCTAGTCAGTACTCTGAACAAGGTTCTAAGCTTTCCCATTCACGACGTTCTGCTCACCGTAATATGCAAGACTTGATTATGCTAAAAATGTATTGTAGTGAGTACAGGGTATGTAGCTCTTCATCGTGTAACCTCCACCACTCCCCAATAGCCTCATTCCTTTCGGACCAAATACCTTCATAAGCCGCTTGTTTTCGAACACCCTAAATTTGTTATTGTCATGTAAGGTAAGAGACCACGTTTCACAACCATAGAGAACAACTGATAGAACTATTGTTTTATATATTCTGAGTTTTACATTCCTTGAAAGAAGATAGGATGTCAACAACTTACTTAATAGCATGTATTTCCCAACAGAATTCTTTTGCTAATTTTCAATCTAATAGCATTATTGCTAGTTAGAATATTGTTCCTTAGTATTTAAACTCATAAACCCTGACAAATGATTTGTTGTTCGTGGTATTATCTAAATTATCTTCCTCAACTTGTGTTCTGTGTTATCATATACTTAGTGTTCTCAATGTTCACTTCTAAACCTATTTCCTTACGATCTTCTAATGAAGTGTCTGCATTTCTTGCAACAGCTTTTTTACTATTTATTACCAACCAAAGCTAAATCATCTGTGTATCCTAATAGTTGTATTGTACCATTGTTGTAAACCCTTCCCTACTCTCTTGCATTACCCTAATAACATACTCTAAGGCTAGATTTTTTTTAAGTTGTTACAACTCAAAACAGATTTCAAAAGAACCTACCCGATCAGTGATAGCCAACCTATATCATATTGTATTAAAATACTTTTGGTGTCATGTTGTGAAAATTAACTTTGTTTTATATGTTAGTAGCATTTGTTTGGATACTATTTATACAGGCTCTATTCACCAAAAACATAGCAGTGTCTTAGAATTCACCCAGAGACATAGAAGTGTCTTAGGCTCTACTCACCAGAAAATGTTTATGGTTTAGGTCACGTTAAAAAAATTACAATATTAGTTTTGCTATTTTTCAAAACTTGCTATTGTTGTGTGTTTAGATGGTAAATAATAATAAATTTACAATAATATCGCATAGAAAAAGTGTAAAGAATTCCACTCTTTGTGTAATGTTTCTAATGTTTTTTAACTAGGCCTATAAGAAAATGTAATTGTATGGCAACCGGTATTTTATCCACTTAGACTCACCTTCATCACAGAATAACGTTAGACCATATTGTTTACCAAGGACAAGATCTGACCCCAGAACTCACACAAATGTACATCAACCACATAAACATATTAATAGCTTATGTTAGTGTCAAACTCATAGCTTTCTAAAAACCAGTTTTATTACTTTCATCTTTTCTAAAAACTTCTTGTAGGCCTACATACTAAAATGAATTTTCAAGTAGTCTAGCAAGTTTTATGTCACATATCGATATTTCCATAAAACATAGTGTAGGCCCTAATATATTTAAAGCAATATGTTAACCAGGCTTAATACAAATAGAATATTAGCAAGATGGTGTCAAGATGAAGAAGATATAACTGTATTATATTATGTTTCCTAGTTATCTACTAGGGAATGGTGAGTGCAGAGGGCCAGCCTTTAATTTTTTCTTTGTCATATTATAAGTTAATGATAAATTTTAGCACAAGATAGGCCTATAAATCACAACCATTGCAAATTTCCAATGATAACAAAATTGATATTTTAAAATCATTAAATATACTGTAATTTAAACAATAAAGAAAACTCACCTGATTCGAGTTGTCTACAAAATCCTAGAATATAGCCCAATGGTGATTTAATGTATAATTTATAATACGCATTAACCATTTAGAAACTTATAACAATTTCCTTTTTGATGTACTAAAATGAATTTAAGTAGGGCCTATTGTTTTATTATTTTGTTTAAAAATATTTTGTACAACATCCGATGAAACAACCTGAAGTAAACTGTCACAAATATTGATCAAAAATGGAAAAGCTATTTCCAATATTGGGTCTGGGATAATTTGCTGCATAGTAAAGTTTTTTTTGGCGCATAATATTTATAATGTTCGGTTAACTTACTATAGACAAACTATTTCAACCAAGCTTAAGCTAATCTTTCATATGTGAATAAATAAAAATATTGATGAACAATTTTTTTTAATCTAAATATTTTATGAGAAGGAATTGAAGAATCGAGATAGCCTAATAGAATATGATCAATCGTAACATGCATCGAAATAGCATGAATGTGATCTGCGAGTGTGTTCATTAATATTTTAAGTTAGTGCAACATATTTAAGAATTCCAGAAGTTAATGAAACATTATGTTGTTGATCCTGGAAAGGTGAAGATGTTTCCAGACTAGCGAGCCGAATGTCGTTAATTTTGGATAAATGGGTTCATCAGAATGCTCGCAGCAACCAGTGAATGTCGGTATTTCGACGAACATCAAAGGATATTACGAGGCTCAGATCAAAACTCTTTGGACGCCACTGCGAGCCGAGCCTCAAGCTGAGCTACTTGCAGCTTTACATTAATGTTTATTTTTAACTAACCTTCTCCACTTGAAATATTAGCTGAGCAGTTGAATATTGTAAATTTGACTACATCCTTAGATATGGTTTGAAATAAATTTTTTTAATTGGCATATTAGGGTAAATATTAACTGCAAATTCGTTTTGTAATAGGCCGAAGGAAATAAATAAAAATGAATTCAATCTTTAGAATTAAAAACAATATTTACAGTTTCATGATTACTTGAGTGAACTGTAAACTGTACAACAATGGTAATACAGTAGAGCGTCGGAAATCCGGACGTCAAAAATCCGGAGCGTCGCAAATCCGGATCGGCGGTGAGAGCAGGTCAAGTCTTGTACAAAAACAAATTAAGGACTTTTTTACCCAGTAAGTTTCCATTAATTACTGTAGATTATTGTTGTTTTTTTTCTAAAAAGTATTGTAGGATTACTAATCTAAATTACATAAAGTACATGTTCTTATTCAATATACTTTATTAAAGTATTTTGTGTACTGTATTTTTCGAAGCCTTCAGCCTCTATTTTGCAATACAGTAGACTCCCGAGCGTCATGTATCCTCTAGTCAATACATTACGTATGTATACAGTTAGTGAAAGCACATTTGAAAATCCGGACAATTCAGTAATCCGGATGGGTCCCGGTCCCGATCGGTCCGGATTAACGACGCTCCACTGTACCTTGTATTAGAAAGTTTGTTGCACACTTAAAATAAGTTTGAAACTTCCTCTGGGAAGAGAAGGGTGGACAAAGAATAGATTGTAGCCCTAGTTAGATTTTGTGGGTAAATATGTCCCAGCCCGCTTCAGTGGCATAGTGGTCTAACATGTCAATCTCGTGTTAGACTGGCATGCTCAAGACGGGGAGATCGAGGTTCGAGGGTAGTTTTTCCTATATGGTTTCCCACTCTCCTTCCATGCAAATACGGTTAGATTGCCTCTAAACTGCTCCATCCCTCATTTCTACCCCATAAGATTAATTATCATATACTTTATTAATTATATATATATATATAAACTCTGTTTAGAGACCTTAAAGTGGTATTGTAGATTAGTATAAGAGTCCCTGGTTGTTAATAAACGTATACATGTTATTGCGAGTCAGTCTGCACACTTATGGATTTTCTTAAACGTTAACTTTTTTTTCACTTTTGGTCCAATAAAAATTATTAGATGCTTAATCACTTGGTGACATTCGAGTTAAGTTCTTGTAATGACCACTAGTTTCTTGAAATGTAAGTTAGTGGAGCAAACTATTTCCACTATATTCTGCGCACCTTAAGTACATTTGAGTTTACCACCATCGGCTGTCCTGTATTTTTAATACAGATTAATCAGGGTTTTTCTAAAAAAAATGTTTTGGAAAATAATAAAAAAAGATCCAACACTGTGCTGGAAAAGGTTAAAAACTATGGTTCATGAATATAACCATTATAATTAACAAATATTATCTAATAGGCCTACATCATCCACTATTAAAAATAAGCACATTGAATGTTAAAGTGAAATTATGTACTAGGCTACGGTATATTATCTATTAGTTTTCCTGTTTTCCGTGCCTAAAATATTCCGTAGGTCCACCCCAAGTGGATACCTGAACCTTGGATTTCTCAATTTATGTTTCCATCAAATCTACGTTAATTTAAAATATAGTTTAGTAACGTGAACGTAGCCTAGCCAAGGATCAACTTTACCTGGGATATGAACAAAGGTCTTCAAGTCGTGAGCTTTTGGAATCCAGTCTCCTATACTGCTGCATCGACGACGACGACCCAAAATGTCGACTGTTTTTTTAGAAGCGTTCATATTCCTTGCGTAAAACAACTTTATAATAATATACTACAAGCACGCGTCGGTATTTTAATGTCACAGACTTTTACTTTAAATCTCGGGCCACTTGAAATTATTGACTAGATATGTTATAGAGGACTACACATAAATAACGCGTTTAATACTAAATTAATAATGATAATAATAATGAATTTGCAATTTAAAAACACAGTATAACTTTATTGGGGGAAAAGATTGATCATAATTGATTCGAAGTTAAAAATGTTTTTGCCTTTACTGGCATAAACAGAATTAGAACACACTTTTTACTCTTCGAACTGGAAAACGTTTGAGAAGCCTTTTTCATTGGCTCCTCTGAATTAAAAACACTTATTATTGAGTGAGTCTTCTCTTGCAAACTGGCTGCCAAGAAGCTGATTGTTGGTATATAGCACAATGTCCTAGTGCGCAATAGCGTGTGATACTACCTTGCCTTCCCCTCAACTCCTGGTTTCCCTTGAGGGATGTCCAAACACTTGCCAATATGGAAGAGATGAGATTAAAGTGTGTCCAACGAGACATCAACTAAACATTACAGAAACTTTGACGATATCCACATTCAACATTGGTTTTCACGATTCCATTAAAATATGTGTATTCAGGGGCGCTCACAGTGGGGTCAGGGGGGCAATTGCCCCCACTAAGGTTGTATAAATATTAAAAGTAGGTTAATCCCACCAAAAAGTGTACTTAAATAGCGCTCAACAGTGCCTCCAGCCAACAAACAGAGCGTTATAGAACCAATAAACTAATTACTAGCGCCCGCCACCAGGCTACCTGCCGAGTTTAGGGTTGATAGTTTTGCACATGCGCGAGCAATTAGAACAGCGTTCGCCATTCAAATCGTTAGGATTAAGTGTCCACTCACGAATTTGGATGAATTTGAAACATTTTTCTTATGTTGTATCTTATTTTCAGGAGAAAGGATTACCTTAAAAATCATCTTTTGAGACTTAAATTTAATACATTTTCCCGGACCCCCGCACCTTGACCAGTTTACCCCCTCCTGGAGCAAAATCCCGCGGGTGCCCTTGTATGTGTCCAGAATAGTTTTATTTAGTTTGTAAGGAAGCTCACACGTCAAGTTGTATTTTCTTTTACTTTTTAGCACCTTACAAACCACTCGGGTTGTATGCCTATATACTGATCAGGCACACTACTGTGTTAGGCATTAGGGAGGTTTAATTTAGAGGAAGCGCGCCGACATTTGCGTGGAGGGAGAGGGAAAAAACATTTAGGGAGGGAAACCCCTCAGTGCCCCGTCTTCTGCAGTTCAGTCCATTGCGAGAGTAGCGTATTAGACCATGTGGACACCGAAGTGGCTGAAAAGTTGTTTTGTGTTGCTACGCAACAATACAGCTTTCAAACAATTTGTTCCAACGTTTTGGTTTGGATGGTAAAGCACCTATCTACCGATCTGAGGGTCCCGTGTTTAGTTCCCAGTAAGAGATGAAATTGTATCACCGTGAGAATCAGTATATTAGTTATTATCTCTCACTAAATTTACTAAAGTATGAAAAACCAAGTTGGCAAACGTCCCTTCTAGTAGCCGGGACAAGCATTAAGTGTGTTACCAACTTAACACAAAATTGTATACACAACTTGACTAAAAAATTTGAATATATTTTTGTTTATTTACTTTGACAGTAAGTTTGGAAACCCCGTTTAGAAAATTGGACTTTTATGAAAAGTTAACATTATCATTTTGTGGGCGTAATTCATATCTCCAGATAAGATCTTCGGTTCCAAATCGCGCGCTGGCCAACTCTGTTCTTCGACACGTCAACTAATACCCTGGCCACCCTTGTTCTTCGATCTAACCCCTCCTCCTCCCTCTCCCCTCCTCAACAATCACCAGTACTTTTCCATCATACCTTTTCGGCATGAAAAGTATTTGCTTAAACGTTCAATTGTTTGATATGATTTCCTGTTATCACCATCTGTAAAGCAAATTGCAACGCTTTCAGGTCATTAAGTGTTAAGACCTAAGTAATGTTTAATACTCTCATTGATACAAAACTAATTGATGGTTTGCTGTAAATATTATGAAAGCTAGTTTGACTTATTTCGTGTATCATATATTTACTCCATTAGATAACAACCTTCTCAAACACTTGTATTTATATTTGTACTTGTCACAGGACCCATGTTGTTGACGTATTCAAGTCTTATAATACTGTTTTTAGCCTTTTACAGTCAAGAGTCAGCAATGCACTATGGTCTCTATTAGAGACTCTCTAAGAGTGTTTCGACAAATTAAACTTAAGAACAATCAACATTTCGGGTAGAGAACGTTTATGGTTCCTTTAGAGAATATATATATATTTTTTTTAACTTATCTTACAGTGTTATATATAATATAAGATACAAAAAAGTGGCACCCATTAAAATGTTTTGATTGGTTGATTAAATAATTAATTAAAATGTATCCCTCAGAATACACACATGGCAACTTTGAATGGAAATAACTATTATTCAATTTTTTTTAGTACAAACACATAAAATAATATTTTTATCTAATATACATGATTAAATATAATAATTGTTTTAGTGTGTTAGGGTTTTTTTAGGTTGATAATTATGTAACTATATCGATCCGTATTTTTTAATAGTTAATTAATAGAGTTTTTGTAAGAGCTGGTTAAATAAAGCGAGAGTTTGATTAATGTTAATTCACCAAAAGATGTTAAAATTCAATTTAAAACATTTTTGGCTGAATTGATAATTTTAAAGAATAGTTATTTTCATGCAAAGTTGTCATGTGTGTATTCTGATAGAGACATTTTAATTAATAATTTAACTGACCAATCAAATTATTGATGTGTCTTATAGAATAAATAATAATGCAAGGTAAGATTTTAGTTGTAAAACATTTTCTAAAAAGGAACCATAAATGTCGACTGAACTTGTTACACGACTCCCTTACATTAATGTCAGTCAGTCACTCATTTTTGCAGGTGAGGGGAGGTTTTTACCTCCGCCATAAGATGTAGGTGCTGTCAATTTTATAGGACTCAAATAGAAATCCAGTTTGTCAGTGACGTGGAGGTCGGGGTTCTAATCTTGATCGGATGGTGGGTTTTTCCCCCTAAATTGCTTAACACTCTTCTTCCACGCAAATGTGGGCTCATCTCAGTATAGCTCTACCTTCCCGGTTCTACCCGATTAGTGCGACGAAAAAAAAAAGATACATGAAAAGGCAATGAGGACAAATACAAAATATATTATTAATATAAATTTCGTGAGAGGAGAGGAGAGGAGAGGGTATGAACACCCAACCAGTAGCGTATAGCTAAGGAGAGGTCGGGGAGGGTGGTCCAGCCCGGGCGGCACCTTTTAGGGGGCGAAACTTTTGGTCTAACGCAACGAAAAGAAGAGTTTTTTTCTGCTGGGGTAGTAAAAAAGTCAGACACAATTTTATTAAGGCACCTTTTAGGGGGCGAAACTTTTGGTCTAACGCAACGAAAAGAAGAGTTTTTTTTCTGCTGGGGTAGTAAAAAAGTCAGACACAATTTTATTATTTACTACCAAAAGAAATAAAATGTAAATACATATTAAACACTTAAATTTCCCTATTATACTATAATTCAAGATCAACATATAAGTTACATTCTGATTCTGGTGAAGTGATTCGTGAGGGTGCGTCAATCAAAGGACGAAACAGAAAACTTACACGCGAGTGGTTTTTTTCGAACTCTGCCAAATAATGAAAATATGTTGAGATCGTGGTTGGTGAACTTTCCTTCCAAAGAAGCTCTTTACTGCTTTTGTTGCAGATTATTTTCAGACAGAAGTCATTCAAATTTTAATTCTGTGGATGGATTTAACACGTGGAGGAAACTTAATTCTTAAATATTCGAGCTTGAATCCAGTGTAGACCATGTTCGGACTTTCACACAGTGGAAGGAGATGGAAATTAGAATCAGATATGGAGCAACAATTGATAAAAAA
>CABFWB010004227.1:51203-63402 GCA_902151455.1 Timema bartmani
ATTGATGTAGTTTGTTTTTTAGCACGGCAAGAACTGGCATTTAGAGGCCACGACCAAACGAGTGAGTCTTTCAATAAAGGTAATGACGTAGAACTAGTGAATCTTTTAAGTGAGTATGATGAAAAATTGAAGAACCCTATATTGCAAACCAAAATTAATGACGAATTTCAAGATCAATTGAAAAACAAGCGTGAAGATTTTGATAAAATCTGGACCAAAACCAACGAAGAGTCTAACGTGAATGAGCCTGAAAAAAAAACCGCCCAAGAAATTCTGACACTTTTGATGTAAAAATATATTACAAATGCTTATACTGTGAGATTTTTGACACAATTATAATAGAGATAAGTGATAGGTTCAAGAACTTGGACTCATTATGTTTCTTAGAACTCTTACATGCAAATAATTTTGAACAATACAAACGCACTTTCCCCTAAATGGCTTTCCAGAGCTTGAAAGACAGCTATGGTGGTATGTTTGATTTCCCTTCTTTAAGATCACAGCTTGTAGTCACCCTCATTTCACAGGATTTGCGTCACAAAAACGTCAGTGATTTGCTTATTTTTACTAAATCAAATGATCTACAAAGAACATATTGTCAAGTGGTAAAACTGTGTGAACTTATTGTAACCATCCCGACAACAAGTGCTTCCATTGAGAGAAGTTTCTCAGCATTAAAAAGAATAAAAAATTATGCACGCAATTCACAAGGCCAAGAAAGGTCCACAGACTTGTCAGTGCTATCCATTGAAAAAGGTCTTCTACAAAAATTAAGGCATAATCCGCAGTTTTACGATCTCGTGATTGAGGAATTTGCTAAGGAGAATAGAAGAATCCAGCTCAATTACAAATAAAGTAAGTACCTTAATATATTTACCATAAAATTTAATCTTCACATTTAAAAAATCTTGATAGCTTACCCTATAAAAATATCCACCACACGCCACTGGATTCAACGGTAATGATGAGTTGATAAGAGTGAGCTGAATAGTCTAGAAAAACACTGTACCACAAGTCTAGGTCACGGTGGCCGGTCGTAGCCGTCGACAGTTCTTTGGAAACCTCACTTCAAGGTGTCCCCTGGTGGACGGAACGTGGGAGTTCAAGCACTATTTCCCATGTGATGGCCATGCTCGAGCTTGTAGACGAATAACAGCAGGTTCTTGTAGCTCCTTCATGATATAAATGATCTCGCTGCCGTGTGTACATGGTAACCTGTCCACCACCTAGTTAGGGTTGTCCCAACAGGATTAAACGAAACCTCTTCTTCAGTGATGAGTGGCACACTGTTGACTTCCTTTTCTTGTTCCTGTTTAATAATGTGTAACCATTGGGGTCTAGCTCGTGAACTGAAACACGTGTAAGGCTCATTACGTTTGCTTCCTTGAGCATGGACTTGTATATTTCCAGGTCTCACCTGACACTTTTATAAGAGAAAACACAACAAATATTGCATCCTGCGCTTTTAAGGGAATGAATATGAATAGAAAGCGTGGCATCATCATTTTCATCAAACAGCAGCCAAATGTTTCCTAGTGTGAGAATTATTCCTCATAGCTGTCATAGGTTCTGTCGGTCCGCATGTAAATATTCTGCTAGAACGGGGTATTTTGGACTGAAGCCTTTTTTTCCTGATAGTCCCTCTTTTCTATCTCTCTCTTCTCCATTGTATTGAGTCTGCTCGATATTCTTGTTGCTAAACTCGCAACTCTCTCACTACAATTGATGATATTGTGGATCGCATATTTTGTTCCCCTTGGCTCAAGATGTCATTGCCATGACACGACACGAACCTTCTTTAGAATTAAATATCGAGTGGAACGTGTACTTCGTTTACCCTGAAAGGTGTACCTTTATTACCTTTATTACCTTTATTACCTTTATTGTTTCCACTATGGTGCAGCTATATCGAATACTTTCACTACCTTTACCAGTTCAAAGTTAAAACAACACATTGTTCCCAAGTTAAATTCCCAGTTACCCAGTTCACTCAGCAGGTGTTAGTGACAGGCAAACATATCAGGTACACCTATGGAGCCTTGTGGGTCCGTGTGGGCACTCAATGCTGTACCCACAGGCTCCAAAGCCAGTAAATCCCATATTTTGAAATATTACAACTACAGAGTTGTTAACTGAGCCGGGTGCTTAGGATAAGACTCGTGCAAACTACCCATCTAATCTTTGTAAGCCCTATTGATTTCTCCCGTGAAATGACGGACGTATTTATTGGCCTACTTAAGATTATTTTTTTTAAACTTCACATAATTTGAGATATTAGTGAGCCTCTTCTCTCTCTGCGTGATAAGATCTTTGTTAATATTCAGGGCCGATAGCCTCTCGTATACTATTCAGTTTCTCTCTCTCTCTCTCTCGTTTGAATATGCCTTGCTACGAAGATAATTGGAGTTTGTCGGTTTGCAGAAACCTTGTACAAGCTTCTTTGTCCCTTTGAGGACTAGGTTCCCTTTCAGCCCACTACTTAGCGTGGCCTCATAGAGTCCATTAGCTACTGGAGTGGTGGTAGCTAATAGCTAACAAACGTTGCCAGATATACTCTCATATCTCCATTAGCTACTGGAGTGGTGGTAGCTAATAGCTAACAAACATTGACAGATATACTCTCATCCATTCACCAAACCATATGAACTGTAAAACCATGTGTCTAGCTGCTATCACTTTTGCCAAAAACTTTCACAACAAACAATTAATTTTTAATTATGTTTTACTTTTAACAGTTTTATTGAAACACGAACTAATGAAAATAACCGTTTGAACGTTTATTTGTTGTGGAAGTGATGTATGTGGTTCAATTAAACATTCTTTATAAATGATAGCTTCTAAAAGACTGCGTTCACTTCATAAATCAAGATGGTGGACCAGAAGAAACGAGGGCAGTTAGTGATGTCATAAAAAAAACGTGTCTAGGCGCATTTGCTTATAAAATAATAGTGTTTTATTTTTACTCTAATATTGTGTATGGCTCTTTCTCTAAGCTATAAAAATACAATTATTTATGTCGGTAGCCAGTTATAAGAAGTTACAAGTGTGAATATTATAATACGGTCTATTATTATTTATTTAATGTATTATAATATCTCTTGTTGCTACAACCGTGAAACAAAAAACATAATAATCTTAATATATTTTGGTACAACACTTGTTACGAACTACGACCCCTCGTGATAGCGACCAGATTCCTAACGTTACTATAATAACCTCGATACGAACGACACGAAGCAAGATAATAGGAAGAACAAAAAATTATATATAAAAATTAATTTTCGCAACCAGTGAATCGTGAAATAATAATTTATACGTGTGAGCATTGTTTGTAATTTATCAAAATCTACGTCCCGAGTTTACTCAGAGAAATAAAATTTGCGCCATCATCCGGAATTCAAACCCTAATATCCTTGTAAATGGCAACCAACCTATATGTGAGACCACTAGGACATCGCTGTAGATTCAAATTGATTCCTAAAAGTGCATAAAAACTACATTTTAACAAGTAGTTTGATAAAAATTATTCCTAAATTAAAAACCTACGTCAGTACATTCTAATATTGTTCATAAAGTGACGTTGAAACACGTCACCTCAAGTCCTAAATACACTAAAATTTTACCGAGATAAAATATTCTCTTAAGAAATGTGATTCTTGGTATTTTCTTTAAATTGATCATCTGTGTTTGTTTTAATTGTCATTTTAATTATAAGTAGTCATATATACATACATACATATATATCTATATATATATTTTAGCACCGCGTCTTACTACCCGTTCGGGTTATACGCCTATGTACTAACTACTCTTATGGGTTAGGAAAAGGAAGGCTTAATTTAGAGGAAATAAACCTGCATTTGTGTGGAAGGAGAATGGAAAATAATTTTGGAAAACTACCCTCAGTGCACCCGACTGGGATTGAGCCCCAATCTGCCCATCTTGGGCAGTCTAGTCCAACATGAGAGTAGCGCGTTAGACCACGTGGCCACCGAAGCGGGTAGTAATCATATTTCCTTGTATATTTTTTTAGATAGAATATTTGGTGAAGAATGCCTAAAATTGCCCCATGTCGTTGAAACAGCCCTATAGGTCAGGGGTCTTTTGATCATAAGGGTCACATTGAACATTAATAATTCTTGGAGGGCCGCATTTAAAAAAATTAAATCTAGTTAGTATATTAAGTAAAAAAAATACTTAGCTTGGTATTTTTGTTTTACAAACTGGTATAAGTACCCGAGCAACACTTTATTTCAAAAAGGCGGAAAAAATCTCTTCGTTCAATTTATTCAGACCCAGATTAATTTTTTTTTTAACAATTCTAGTTAAAGATATTAAATTATTGCTTCAAAGTGTACATGTTTGTCAATTTTAAAATTTCAGACTTCTCCGTGGGGTAGGTGTCACGCAACGCTCGTGACAGACAAACAAACTCTTCCTTTTATTAATATAGATAGATAGAAAAACTAATATTAAATAAAATACTAGCTGACCCTTTATTTTTAATCACAGATGTTTGCAGTTGAGTCTGGAACTCTTTAAAAAATTGAGAATTTGTGAACTGCTATGAACTGATAACATCAAATGGAACAAATAATTACATTCCCATAGTGTTTATATCTCTGATATTTATAAATGGTCTAATTGGGCTGCGTTAAGGCTCCGATGATGACATCCCTGCTCAAGGTTGTTATCTATGAAGAGCCAACACCCAACAGATTAAACTTCCTGTCCACTTGAACATAATATAAGCTAGATCATTAGATTTTCGAAAGTAGAACAATTGCTAAAAATACAAAATTAAAATATACCTAAAATAAGTTGTATTTTTGTAGAAACTTAACAAACAAAAATAAAAATTATAACGATTAAAATAGTTTCTCAACAAATATTTAAATAATGGTTACAATAGTGGTGGGGGTTAATTGTAGGCTATATAAGCCTTAGATATAGGTTTTCTCACCTCCTTAGGTAACTATTTTTAAGTCATGCATGTTTTCATTTAACTTGCCAGCTTCGCTCCAACAGACGCACAAACTCTCTACTCCTCAGTACGTAGTACCGAACAATATGGCCTACTTCGCTCCGCTGCAGTGGACAACAGAATTAAAATCGTTGTAACAAGCGTAATTTTATGGCACAAAGGCTGAATATAAGGCGCGCACACACACACACAGACACACACACAAATTATAATACAATACACCCTAATACAATATAATATAATATAATATAATATAATATAATATAATATAATAGGGATATAACTTAACAAACACATCCAAGAAGCCTCAAACCACACAGCTTACCTAAGAACCGAGTGATGGACTCGCCATACTGCACAACCAACCACACCACCAACCACATTTTACAAACTAGATCAAAGAGTCTTCCGCTATACTAAGAAAGCTGATCTATGAAGTTTCCAAAGTAATTCCCGATGTCTTATTGACCTTAACTTGGCAGGGTTATCTAGTAAATAAATGACACTGGAGAGGAAGACTAGAGGAAGATTACTTCATCACAAGAGGAACAAGAGGAGAGGTTCATAACAGAGATTACACTCGAGATGAATACATAAGAATTAGGTTTTATTAAGTAGTACTTGTATTAGCCAATAGGAGTAGACCTAGGAGTGAAGCTTTATTCACGCGTTCATAGAAAAGTTCAAGAAGAACATCGTAGTAATTCACACACTGCGCAGTGCAACTTGTTTTGCGACGTACACTCGAAACAACTTGTCACACACCTGTTTTGTTTTATAATGGATAAACATATATTTTTAATTGTGACATAAGTGTCACACAGCTCGACATAGATCGTCACACGCACCTTCCGTTTAAAGAACTTTTACAAATTCCTTCAACACATTTGACGTAGCTATTATTATTATTTTTATTAGCACCGCGTACTTACAACCCGTTCGGGTTGTATGCACTTACGCTAATCTGTAATGGTAGGGTGACTGTGAGATTAAATGGAGGACCTACAGTTTAACGTGGGATCCGAACCACGGTGGAGACCTGGCATTCCACACATTCACACGTCTTGTCAGAGGTGAAGGAAGGGTTTGGCAATCCGATTGAACCCCGTCCCCCAGCACAGATGTCCGACACCTTACCCCTAGACCACCAGGTCACCGAAGTAGCTATTGACCAGGCCCGTATCCAGAATTTTCTTTCGGGAAGGGCTCATTCTTCAAATACTGGCCGACGATGACGGTCACCTCAAGACTAAATAGTGGGGGAGGGGGGTGGATGATTTATTTTTAATCACCCGAAAACAACGAAACAAATTCGAAGGAATCAATGGAATACGTTTACACTCTCGGAACTAAAAATGTGGTTCACACAGAGTTTAACCGTCAATTTTAATTCAAGAGAATTTTATAATCTGTTATATTTTTAAGCTGAAGCCCCCTTTTTTCCCTTGATACGTGCCTATTATTGGCCAGTCTTTAGTTACATAGCGCATGTGTGATGAATAGAGCCTATTATTGGCCAGTCTTTAGTTACATAGCGCATGTGTGATGAATAGAGCCTATTATTGGCCAGTCTTTAGTTACATAGCGCATGTGTGATGAATAGAGCATATTATTGGCCAGTCTTTAGTTACATAGCGCATGTGTGATGAATAGAGCCGATACTCATCTTACAAGCAGATACAACGCTTGGAAACTATTTTAGCTCGCGCCAAGCAGAGAAACGGATCCCGCATAAATCTTGTGATAGGCCTGTAACTCATCAATCGACATTGTTTTTATTTTGCTGCTGTTTTCAGCTTTTTGTTGCTTATTTAAATCAGACATTTAAAAGAATTAGAGGATGTGTAAAGGAATCAAGGCAGGCTGTAGCTATTTCCTGCCGTGGATTAAACGAGTTTGGCACCTTCTGGTGACCGACACAACTCCTGAGTGAGTCACTAGAACACCTCCAATAAAACATAAAAGCTTTTAGCAAACTTTGTTGTTCCCCACATCTGGTCACAATCTCTTGCGAATGATCGCCACAAGTACAGGAAGATAGTCGAGTGACCCATGGTTAAAATTATGTGACCAAAAGGTACACTTGGATAGAGCTGGGTACGTCCGCATTTTAGGTACCCATCATTAATAAACTATATGGTTTTAGATATCTTTTTACTTCTATCAAACTGAGATAGTGATGTTTTTATTTTCTTTATGCTCCTGATAGTGATTGTGATAAATCATCCATCTCTTATATGTTGTGAATAATTATAGTTTTTGTTATTAATGTGAGTATCGGTATGAACAGCATTATGATGTAAAAACGAAAACGATGGAAAGATTTATTTTCTTAAAAAAATATTCCTGATCCAACAGGAAATGAAATTGTGAATATTATTGAAAATAGCGTATCAGTGAACTAGATTTGTGAATCTAGTTCAAATGCTAAAATATATCCACAGAAATCGTTGGTCTGGATAAGTTTGATATCAGCATCTTTGATGGTTCAGAAACTAAATCTGATAACTTAAAATATTGTCTTCTAGATTTTAGAAGATCCATGGACCTCACCACTATATTATGGGTTCCCTAGTTTTGTACAGTCAGGAAGTGCAAGGCGTTTTCAAAGCTCGTGGTTTGAAAAGTTTGTTTGGCTCACGTCTAGCGCCAATGATGCCGGAGCTTTCTGCCAAGCATGTGCACTTTTTGAATCAGAGGAAGGAGGATTAAAATATCTCTTGCAAGTTTTGTACTAACTTCGTTTCTAAATTACAAAAAAGAAATAGAAATGCTTAACGCCTCCAGTGAGTTTCATGAAACCTCAATTATAAGATGTTTGAATTTAAAAAAGATATTTCAAAACAAGAAGCAATCAATTAAAGTCAGATTAAACTGTTAAGTTAGACTTATAAAAAATTGAAAATCAAAAAGAAAATATATAGACAGTTATAATATGTGAATGACAAAACTTTCCCCTAAGAGGTCATCGTGATGAATAGGTCTGGATTAATACTTTTGGGGGCCCTGTGCCAAATAGAACTTGGGTAACTTAAAAGTTGATGCTGGGGTGTGGAGGGGGAGGGCCCGTGTTTCTCCCAGGCCCAAATTAATACTTTTGGGGGCCCTGTGCCAAGTATAACTTGGAGCCCTTAGAAGTTAGCTACTCAATGAATGATTTTGAATCTTACATATACATCATACATGGATAGTTTTATTTAGATACAAACTTTTAGCAATCATGATGAATACCGTGAGTTTTGTTATCAACATATTAATTATTAATACTATAGTAACTATTAAACTATACAATCTATTATATTATGAGTGGATTATAGTACTGTAAATGNAATAGCTAATAATATAATAATACTGGACATTATATACTCATAGACTATTTCAGTGTAATTACATTTTGCGTAGTCCGCCGTCTGCAGATAAAATAGTAATAGTGTTAAGTTTAATAAAGATATTGCATTATTTAAAACTTTTTTTTTTCGTTTTTCTCACGTCACATTTAGTTATTTCTTCAATATTAATAATTTTACTATTTTACCTCAGAAATTATTGTCAATATAAAATCAATGTTTATTTTTTTGTCTAAAGTCAACGGTACCGTCTGCAGATATGTGTTATTTCCGGTTTGCCAAAAGCAAAGGTTGCGTTAATTTATAAGCACGGATTGTCGGACGTAATAGCAGGCTACCAGAGCCCTTTTATTGGGGAATATATAGATTAGTTTGGGATATATTTTAAGAAAAAACATAAAAATATTGAAATATAATATTATAAACAAAGTAAATATGACAAGTCAAAGTGATTTATTTGCCAGGTGGAAGGGGACCCCTAACCTCGAGGGCCCCTGTGCGTGGCACACTTGGCACAGGCCTTAGTCCTGGCCTGGTTTCCCCTTCAATCTTCGTACGCACACAAGACACTGCTCTTGAAGTTTAATTCTTTTCTAGCATTTGAATTAGTCGAAAATGTTGATGTACTGTTTAATGCGAGCGAAGCCGCGGGCAAATTCTGGTCTCCAAAATGTTTTGTCAGTTTCACGTTAAAGTCAGTTTACCCACCTGTTTAACATAACTACAAAAAAAATATCTCAAAGGGGTTGAATCCAGAGCTTTTTTTTTTTACTTTTCAACAATCAGGAAAATACAAAGTACCAGAGAGAATAGCCTTAACAACCATACTTTATGATATAATATGGAACTAGCAGTTTAGGATATAACACAGAGCTAGCAGTTTACGATATAAACTAAATTATCACTTTTCGCTATCACTGGAAATAGAAATAAATGATATAGCCGGAAATATCACTTTGTCCACCTGTTTATGACTATTAAGTAAATCACATGGAATGCAGTGTTTGAAAAGGGAATTAATTCGTTAGAAACTAACGTATAAACAAGGTATTTGCTATGCTAATCAATTAAATAAGTTTAACAATACCATTAGTACTCAAAATTTTACCTCTAATAATTTTAGTAGATATTGTCAAACATGATTAATGATTAGAAAAATGTATGTGGATAACCAGCAAGCACAAAAATGAGATTTGTACTATAAACATTGAAAATGAAATAATATTAATATATTATCAATTAATTTAATTAATCAATAATTAATGTAATTAATTAATCACTATAATCAATAATGATAAATAATTAATTTAATTAATTAATCATTATAATTAATAATATTATCTTAATTAATATGCCCTACTTAACTAATAATAATATTATGTATTACTATTATGATACATGATTTATGATATATATTTATAACACCTTAAACGCTAAACATTCCAACAATTTAATATGATCCAATATTTTGTTGGTATATTTAAAAATAATTATTATTCTCTAATGGTTAACGTATTAATTGATGTTTTTAATATCGCCGTTAACAACTGGTCGATCTCAATCAAATTATAGGGATGATAATTTATATTAAATGAACCTATATTTGCACATGTCCATGTATGTCCTCCGAGGGCTATTACCCAAACCCTAGAGCAGAGCAGGCCTGTCTATCTTGCGGCTCTAGGCAGAATATTTTGCGGTCCAAGTTTAAAAAACATACAATGTCACCCAGGAGCTCCACATGATCAGACTTAACTTGTGTAACATCTATTATATATATTATTTGCTGTGCTGTACTCTATTTCAATTATTATAATACTTTTAACGTAATATAGTAGTTATTAGTCCATAGGCCTATCATGTAACAGTAGTCTGTTTAATTTATCTGAAAATTGAAAATACCGCACACTGAAGAAAAGAGAGTACTGAAATCTGGCAACAGCTTGAAAAGTACATGGGTACACAGATGGAAAACATGCCCAGCGCCCGTCACTTGTCTCTGCATTGTGAGATGAGAAACCTTAGTCTTCCGTTATACTTTGTGAGTATATCATGTTAGTAACAACAGTTTTTAATAATCTTGTGGAATCTAACAAGATGGATAAGTCTATTACAGTAAAAAGACGCACAATATAGGATAAAAGCCGGGCGTTTCAAACTCGTTGGGAAAATTAATATTCTTTTTACAAACAATGGTGGAAAAATACAGTGTCTAGTGTGCTTCCAAACATTGTCGGTATCAAAGTAATACAACCTGAAGCGGCATTACTCATTTTTACATGAGAAAAATCTTAATAAATATGAAGGAACTGTCAGAACTGTTAAAATGCTTAAAAACTACAAGGAAAAATTTAAAAGCAAACAGGAATGTTTAAAAAAGTTCCAAAAACAGAAACATCATGTTTGGATGCCTCCTATGTTGAAGCTATTGAATTGGCTAAATCCAAAAAAAATCAGTCAGTGATGGTCAGATAATTAAATAATGTGCTGTAGAAATGGCCAGATTATATATATATCATGACACAACTATGGCGGAAAATTTTGAAACTGTTCCTTTGTCTCACCAAATTATTGCAAGAAGGATTTCCATCATGGGGAAACCTGTCTGCAACAAGGTACTTGCATTTATTGAAAAGAATAAATATACTTCACTGTGCCTGGACGAAAGTACTGACCAAACAGATATTAGTCAGTTACTTGTTTTAGTTCATGCCATTCAACCTGACTTCACCACGAATGAAGAATTACTAGCTTTGTGCATGGATCAACTAGAAGCGCTGATATTTACGAGGCAGTCCAAAGTGCAGTGGAAAAACATGGTGGATTTGACAAATGAACATGAAATGTTTACTGACGGTGCAAAAACCAGGAATGGCAGTACAATTGGGTTGGCTGTTCTTTTACCAAAAAATGGCATCAATTTTATTTCAATTCGTTGCATTTTCCATCAAGAGGCATTATGTGGGAAATCATTCAAGCAGAGTGAGGTGATAGATATGTGATAAAAATTACCAACAAAATTCGCCGAGGAAAGAGATCACTCACTAGTTGAAATTTTCGGGCACTGTTGGAAGAGTTGTAATCTTCATATGGTGATATATTATAGCAATTGGAAGTAAGGTGGCTTAGTGCCAGGAAATGTGTGATAAGATTCTTTGCTCTTTGAAGAGAAATTCAGACATTTCTAACACAGCAAGGGAAGCTAGAAACAGATGAGCTAGCTAACAAACTGTCAGATCCTAAGTTTTTCTGTGAGATAGCATTCTTTACTAATATCACAGGCCATTTAAATTAGCTAAATTTGAAACTCCAGGGAAAGGAGGAGGAGACTATTCCAACCTTATATGGTCATGTGATTAGCTTTTTTTTAAAAAACTTGACATTTTCAATATATATGTCTGGAAAAAAAAGTTTGGCTCATTTCCATTCATGCTTGGAATTATCCGTAGAAAATAGTGAAACGTATAATTTCGCAAGCTTTGCATCAAACATAAACATCGTCCAGGAAGAGTTTGATGCAAGATTTAAAGAGTTTGATTAATTTCGGGGTGTTATTACACTTTTTAAAAGCCGCTAAGTGTGAAAAATGAAGACCAAGACCCTAAATATCAGCTGGAACTACGTAAACCTGCAAACAGATACTTTTATAATTACCAGATAAGAAAAAGGCATCAACCTCTTCAAGCTGTTATCAGAAAATCAGTTTCCCCATCTCCGTGATTTTGGACTTAAAATATATTCCATGTTTACAAGTACTTACCCATGTGAAATTGCCTTCTCAAATATGAAATATATATAATTCATTCACGATAGGTCTTTACCTGGATGACAGTTCAAAAATCATATGTTTAGGTTTTAGGTTACCAAC
>CABFWB010004228.1:11291-42758 GCA_902151455.1 Timema bartmani
TTTAACCAGAAATCGAAATTTTAATACGAAGTGTTGACCCTTTTGGAAGACATTAAACTGTTTGAAATTTTCTTAGGTGGACAAAGATGCGCCTCTTTTCTCATTGATTCTATATCATTGTATATTATTTTATGCGTGTTCTTATGTGGAGTGGTGATGATACAATGTACATTATTCCGTTCAGAAATCTTACGAGTTTATAGAAAGAGAGAGAAAGTCTGTGCGGTGTGCCGTACCATTTATTTAAAAAGCAAGCTATACCTTAACGGATAGCTTCTTAAGGTCAAGAGAGTAAACTGATGCCCTTGGTTCGACTGCAAGGTTGACTGTCAACAGCATATTGTTTATCATGTATATATCTATTCAATCCAAGTTCTGCCATATATACAGTGAAATCATAACTGAAAACAATCAACTGTTGACGGACAACTTTGCAGTCCCACCCAAGAGCAAGAGTTAAGCCTTACGATCTGAAGAAACTGTCTATGATATTGAAGGCTTGTCCTTAAAATGTGTCTGTGTGTATTTTAATGTTCTACCAAAACATTTTCTACTCCGGTACCACTAAGGTAAGGGCCATCAATCATAATTTTAACAATGATTTAGTCTAGTGCTCTATTCCAAATAACATAGACTAATGTTAGATAGTGCAAAAAAAAGTTTGACAATATTTGTGTTTCTATTGATGAAATTTTTATTTATTTTATAGTATTTAATCGTGTATTAAAACCACTATGGAAACTTGTATAGTGTTTGAATACAATTTTGAAAAATAGTCTTAATTTTTCTTTGGAAATTTGGTAAAATTTTTACAATAACTCTTAATATTAGTAGACGAATAAACATAATACGAATAAACAGTTGCCAGGTCACTATAAAAATCCAAGTATTGACCACAAGAGCATTCTAAATATGTAATTTTAATACATGAATTTACATTATAGTGGAGTGTGGAGTGGTTTATTTCTCCCCTTATTTCAACCATATTAAATATTTTTGTATATTTTCAATTCCCAAGAAAATAAGTCATTTTAAGACTCTAGAATGAATAGTTTAATTTATACGCTTTAAATTATTTTGCATAAAACATAATTAAAATGGCTGTTTTTATTCTAGTTTCCAACACATAATATAAAAACAAAAATCTCTTATTTTTTTTGCTCTGAGAAATTCTATGTTGATAAATGTGTCATTGTTTGTGTAGTTTAAGGTAGCATTGATTTTGTAACTGATATCACACGTTTGTTACTATTTTTTTTTATAAACACTTATGGTGAAAATATCACCAAATATGATGGTAAAGTTTGTTTTATAATAAAATCAAGTAAAAATTTTCTTCTGTAAATACGTTTAGGCTAATTTCTAATTTCCTATTAAATTAAACATTTCCACAGCAATAATACTATATTATTTTGAACAAAAGTGACAATTTTACATGATGAATAGAAATATATGTTGATTTTTCTATAACATATTAAATTAGAAGATAATTTACTTATGCCGATATTTGTCAACAAAATATCTACCTTTGGCGGGTGCGGACAAGGTCCATAACCGGTCGTTAGGTTTGCATCACCAGGGCTTGAATATTTTGGGTAGGGGGAGGCTAACAAAGCGCTCAGTCATAGCGATATGATCCTGTACAACTTGAACACGTACTCCTCTTCCAATTATTAGTCCATTTTTAGTCCTGAATATATTATAACGTCATCAGATTTGTGACATCAACCGTGGTCTAGTCCTGTTTCGACATGTCAAAGGTCAAGTTGGGCTCATGCATCGACCAGCTACTATTAGAGCTTATATTCGTAAGCACATTAATGAAGCATCCATTAATTTTGGTTTGGAGGCCTTAATATATTAATGTATCACTCAAACTCACTTAACGTTGTTTGAACAGAGCTTATGTTGAGAAAAATTGTAAGATAGCGTTTGTGTCAGCCGATGGGAAGGTAAAAGTGGATGAAAACGGTCCGTTCCATTTAAAATCAAAAAAATTATCTTCGTTAAAGGTGGAATTATTGGAAAGTCTTGGGATGAAGTATTGGGTTGGGTTTGGAGGGTGGGAGAGGGGGCGGATTAGCAGATAGACAGTCTTCTCTGACTATTATGAATGAAAACTGTAACAGGGACCGAACCATTATTATTATTATTATTATTACCGAGTATTACTACCCGTTCGGTTTGTTCGCACTTACGCTAATGGGTAATGGTAGGGGGATTGGTAGATCAAATGGAGGACCTACAGTTTAACGTGGGATCCGAACCATGGCAGAGGCCTGGCATTCCACACATTCACAAGTTGTGATTGATACACGTCTTGTCAGAGGTGAAGGAAGGGTTTGGTAATCAGATAAATCTGGGCTGAGACTGAGGATTGAACCCCGGACCCCCAGCACAGAAGTCAGACACCTTACCCCTAGACCGCCTGGTCACCCCGAGGCCGAACTAAGCCGTCGGCTCATTTTTAAAGTTAACCTTAACTTGATTTAAACACTATGCTCATTTATTTTATTTTAACGATGAATGGTGGACAGGATTCAAATACCGAATGGGTTAACACATGATGCATCTTTCTAAATGGTTTCCCTTTGTCCCTCCACAAAAATGTGGGTACATTACCTCTGTTTCAGATATTTCTCATTATTAACACACTAGTATAATTAATAAAAATATAAATATCATAATATATACCGATCTGCCGAACTAATAGATTAAGTATTTAAAGTATTTAAAGCATTATCTCTATATGATGTCAAATATGAGTATTTTTTAATTAGGGTTATAGCCTCATTTACATATTATTTAAATTAGAAAATGACATCTGGGCACGGGAATTGAGCTCGGTACCTACAAACTATGCTTTGATTGTTGTTATAAAACTAATTCGTTACGTCTGAACAAAGGGGATAAAAATACATTAAAAATCAGAATATACAAATCCGCAATTTTACCAGTTGTTCTCTATGGGTGCGAAACGAGGCCTCTTAACTTAAATGACAAAAATAAATTTAGATTGTTGAAAAAAAAAGTGTGCTTAGGAAGATATTTGATCCAAAAATGGATAAAAATAGTGGGGAGTTGAGGAAGCTACATAATGATCAGCCACATACCCTGTATTCATTATCAGACATTGTTAGGGTAATAACATCTCGCAGGTTACGGTGGGCAGGTTATGCAGCGTTAATGGGGGTATCTAGAACCGCGTTCAAGGTATTGAATGGCAAACCCATTGGGAAAAGACCACTGGAAGACCCAGACGCAGATGGGAGAGTTACATTTGAATGGACCTGAGAGATATAGGTTGTAATGAGATAGACTGGATAGAATAAGCTCAAGAAAGGGATAGGTGATGCACTTTTGTAAAAGTGGTAATGATCTTTTGAGTTACTAATGCCATAGAGTGAGTAAGTTAGTAAGTAAGTAATATGTTAAAGATGAAGTAGGACGAAGTTAAATCAAACTAATTTTTTTAGACTAAACTAAACATGATATATTACATAAACATAGGTATAAATATACGCTATTGATACAAATAATAAATAAGGTGTTTATCTTGAATATGATATTAATATAATTAATAGTCATTTCAAATCATTAAATTTTAAATAATAGTATAGATATATTATAGATATGACAAAAGATAATAGAAATTAATGAGAAAATAAACGATCAATTATAGCTCTATAAAACTCTATAGTATTATGGTTAAAATATTTTGAAGAATTCCTGTGGATAATAAGTACATAACCAAATAAAACCTGTATTATTATTAATAGCATACTCATGTAATTTCTCTTTAAGAGCCTACGGCAAATAATATCAATGGCATTAATACTCTAAGACTCTTTAAAAAAGATATTTAAAGGTGAGCATGGGCTAATGGATATTAGAAATGTTCCTTGCCTCTAGCGTAATAACTGATTACATGGATGGCAAGCAAGTAATAGATTGTCCCATTTTTTAAAGATGAAAATATTATTCATTTAAATAGTTTTCAGCAAATGATCTCCATGTATATAATATGAAACAATTTATTCTTAAATATGTTTTAAATCACAATTTAAACACGTTTAATAATATGTGAACATAGCTATGGTTAAATTATTTCTAAATTTAAAAAACATATAAATAGATTTCAATTTTATAATTTATGATTCTTAGATATTTAATTACATTTGATCATTTTAACAAACCTATTATGCTCATAAATGGTACTTGGCATAAGGCATCAACATAACTGGTTTGTGTGTAGATTATAGAAAGGCCTGGGTTTGAATACTCTTTATTAGTGCAGAGGGTATTTTTTCATAAATAAGTTTCCATTCTTCCTCCACGCAAACACGGTCAAACATGTCATCTGGATTCTAACTCTCTCATCCTCTCCAATATATTGAAATACATGTATAGCACGGACGGGTAATAAGATATGGTGTTTTATTATTCTGTTAATCCAGTTTAGTAAAATTTTTATTACAAATATGTGTTTCTCTCTTTGGTGACCTCGTGGTCTAAGGAACTACACTCAAATTACACTCTACTGCCGAAGACGGGGAGATCATGGTTCGAATCTCGGTAGTGAGTATTTAGGATGGCTTTTCCTTAATGATTTTTACTCTCCTTCCCCGCAAATACGGGTGAACTTCATATAAATATAACCTTTCTATTCCCGAAAGCCATTAATTTAATTAGTACATAAACGTATAACTCGAAAGGGTATTAAGACGTGGTGCTATATAAAATATCTATTTTTTAATCAAAGCTGTACATTACATTAATAGACTGGAAGTAAATATAAAATCAAATTAGTCATTTAAAATAGGTTACCTTACGCACTTAACGATCGTGTGTACATTATTTTTCTGTATAGTTTGAAAATAAATACAACTTATCTTAAGAATGATTTTATTAATTTTTAAACAATATTTGGTTATACAAGAAAGAGTAAATAAGTGTTTGAAAATAATAATTGCAGTAAATATTTTAAAATAATCAATTCTATCATTTATAAATGTCGCCGGACGCCTTTCCGTGGGCCTAATCTGTCAGGATAGCTGGCGGGAAAGGATAGGGATGGTGTAAAAATAGATTGTTTAATTCATAATTATACATATGGCTTTATTTTAGAGTTTATTAGTAGCACTAAGAGTTAATACAAAAATTTTATGGTAAAAGATGTTACAAAAAGATATAATATCCTGGACCTATGAGCTCATGTGATAACTGGCTTGGTGAGGAATATGTAACTACTGGCTCGACTGACAGACTCACGACCCCCCTTCGAGACTCTAACCCGTACCCAGCTTCAACACTGTTATGATAGTTTTAAATAAACATCCAAATCAAAGACAGGGTTATTACACATTTGAGAGGATCACTCCTTTCTGTATAGCAACAGGATATAATAGGTAAAAACTAAATTGTATAGTGTGAGGGAATATACAAGTATCTGTAATAATTTGTTACACAAGGTTTTGAAATGATACATCTCCTTGACTGAAAATCAATTCTAATGAAACTATATCTTTCTATACCAATTTACCACCGCTGTTGCTTATGCTATCATTTTCATTATGTTTAAGTTGTTCCAGCACCTTATATTATAGGGGGTAGTTAAATGCCTTCCTCTCGAACACACTAAATCCTAGCATGGTGAATGGTCAGAAAAACGGTATTTACTCAACTATTCTCTGCAATTTCTTATCTATTTCTTGTAAGCATATCACAATAACACACCTCTAATGTTTCTAACTATGTTTCCCCACTTCATTCGCATACCATTGAAAATTGAATAAAGTGATGTTGCTAAACTGTGTGAATAATTTTATTTGTATGGTTAATAAACTGGTTACTTTTGCAAAATTCTACCAATAACTAAAAGTATTTAATTAGTTAATTAAATTTGGAATATACCAGGTGTACACCATGAATCTCTAACATTTTTAAAGTCTATTAACTTTTTAATTCAAAGTTGTACAATTGTTATTCTTGATGGAACGGAAGCAGAGACACAGAAAGTCCACGTGGAATTTTTGTAGTCCACGTCAGAGCCAGAGTGGAGCTGTAGTCAACTATTTTATAAAATGGCAACTCCGATCGGGCAAGCAGAGGTTGTTGGTTGGTACGCAGAAAAAATCGGTAAATCAGGTGGAACACAATTTCCATCATGTCTTCAATAAGAACCATTTGACATTAAAGTAAATCAAGAAGTGATATGATCAGTTTTTGGAGAATGGTAGTGTGTTGAAAGGACATAGTGAAGAAGAAGAGGATGTAGAAAATGTGTCGAAATCAATCGAAAGAATCCCCTGGAAGTCAGTCAGAAGAGGAGCGAGAGAACTGGGAATGAAACACTCAACGGTTCATAAAGTTATTTACCATTAATTACGCTTTAACAGTAATAAGGTACAGATTTTGCAGGAGATCAAACCTGAGGATTGGAAAAAACAGCATTCATTTTCAATCGCTACGCTAGATAGCATCGATAAAGACGACAATTTTTTATCGCACATAATGTTTCGAAAGAGGGAACCTTTCACATTGCGGTAAAAGTGAATCGGCACAAATTACGAGTTTTGGGATAAAAATAATCCGAATTTAGTGTAAAAACACACGTGCGTGATAGTCCAGAAGTTAATCTGTGGTTTGATCCCATCCACATACAGATTTTTGGACAATTTTTATTCACTAAATACACCATCACTGGTGTTGTATGCCTAGATATTCTTCTGATCACTTGACGTACCACATATAGCATCCATGAAGCCAACCATAATTTTACAGCAAGATGGTGACCTACCCCATTAGAGCTATGATGTTCGAGATTTTATGACTAAGACATTCCTCAACCGTTGGATGGATCGTGATGGTCCAATTCCCTGGCCTCTTTGTCACCACGACACTACACCAGTTTATTTTTTCTTATAGGGGTATGTCAAAGAAAAATGTAATCTAGTAAAGTTACCAGCATAACGGATTTGAGACGAACTATCCTTTAGCCAAATATGGTAATCAAGGTCGAGTAAAACCCTCCTAGTGGTCTTTCACAATTTGCGAAAAAATAATCGAAATAATAGGAAATAAAATTCGGAAAATCATTGTAAAGGAAATCCAGGAAGCCAGGTACTTTTCTCTGAGAATTGATTCGACACCAGACATATATCCCATTGACCAACTGACTTTAGTGATTAAATATGTTGGAGAGTCAGATGGTGAAGTGGTAGAACCTTTTCTCACATTCATCCCCATAGTAAGCTACACTGTAGAAGTGCTTGCCAACACTGTTTTGACCTTCTTAAACAAATGAGGTATTGACAATTGACATCAAAAACTGGAGAGGATGGTCTTATGACAAGCAGAAAACATGTCAGGGTGCTACAATGGTCTAAGCACATTTTGCCAAGATAAATCAACTCGAACACTACATTCCTTGAGCAGCACACTCACTCTATTTGGTTTGAGTGTGTGCTATGGAAAGCTGCTTTGGAGCAATCTCATTATTCGGAATTATGCAATCAACGTACAACTTTTTCTAGGCATCAACCCACCGTTGGGTAGAAATGCTCAAATATCTTGAGGTCAAAGAAGGCGAAAGTCAGTAAAGCTCTGCTCTAGTTTTGAAAAGAATGACGGACACAAGGTGGTGTGCTAGGACCAAGGATGTATCCAATAACTACAACTTCCAGAACGCTTTACACGTTATTGTCGAAGATGTAAGTCAGTAGCCAGAGACAATTCATGAGGCAAAATGGTTGTTAAATGACCTGTCAAAGAAGGAAAATATTATCATGACAGGCTTCTGGCCTGTAATCCTCGACCGGATCAACGGAGTAAGCAAATCACTACAAAAGGAAACAATAGAACTTCAAACGTCTGTCGATCTTAAGAAATCATACCTCGATTTTTAACATCAAAAAGAGAAATGTTTGATGAGAGGAAGGCAAATCAGAAAATTGATGCGCAAAATCTGATGAAAGCAGGCGTGTGCACGAAATAAAACGATCACGATCATAGTGAGGTGGAAGAGGAAAATTAATGCGCAATAATCTGATGAAAACAGGTGTGTGCACGAAAGAAAAAGATCACGACCATAGTTAAGTGGAAGAGGTTGTGCTTCTTGGAAGAGAAAAGTTCAATATTGGAATCTACCTACCAATATTGGATAAGTTATGTGCAGAGATTTCCCGTAGTATGAAAGCATAATACAAAATTATTTCTATATTTTGGTTCCTCGTTGAGTTCCCATCTATTATAGATGCCGAGATTAAAGAAGCTCTCCAAAGATTTAGAGAGAATCACCCTGAGGACATCGAGTTGGAGTTTGTAGATTAAATTGTTTATTTCCATTATTTCACATCACAGCTAGAAGATTTATAAGCTGATGAAACAGTGCTAGCAGTACAATCTCATTTTCCAAAATATGGTGCGATTAACGTTCCCAAATGTTATTACAGCGTTAGGAATTTATAATTGTCTCATGATCACGAACACTAATGGTGACCGAACCTTTTTGAAGTTGAAACTGCTGAAAAATTATCATCTATCTTTAAAGACAGAAGAACGACTGGACTCACTTACCATTATGACCAATGAATACGACATCTTGCAAACAGTAGATTTCAAAGATATCCTGGAAGATTCCATTAAAATGGTTGGTTGGTAAAATTAAAACGTATTAGGAGATAATTTTAGAGGAGGGCCCTGACATTTCGACTGCCTAGGGGCCTCCACAGGGTTTAATCCAGCACTGCCTCTTTCCCTCAACCTTTCCCTATATGACATCATGAAGTAGACAATTCTTCCTAAGGATGTGATCGATCTAGTTTTCTTTTCACTGAAGAATCACATTTTAAATGGTTCTTCATTTGTCGACCTGTCCATCCACCTGATTTTCTAGTCATCTCAAGAACTATATTTTAAAGCTCTCTAAGTATTTTTTTTTTACATCTTACCAATAGTCCAAATTTCTGTTCCATACAGTGTGATGATCCAAATATAGCATTTCATCAGTTTCTTCCTTAGTTCTAAACTTAACCTTCTGGTCAGCAGTAAACTCTTCTTGTTGAAAGCTTTCTTGGCGATGGCAATCCTTGAACTAATTTCCTTGTTACAGTAGGCATCCTTTGTCAGTAGTCTTTCCATGTATTTGAGCTACTCCATATTTTCCAAGTCCTGGCTTATAATTTTGATTCTCAGCAGCTCTTCATTTCTTAAAAAAACAAATATTTACATATTTATCACTACTCAACCCCAAACCCCTAAGATATCCTAATTGATATGTCCACGGGGTGATTCTGGGTAGCAATAGTAGTATATACTAAATCTATGACAAACTAACCAAAAATACTTCTCACACTTAGTTTATTAATTCTGAATACTATAAAGCTATTTCAATTATAATTTATTTTTCTTTGTCCAGTAATTAAAGACTGCTTAGATAAGACAGTGTAGTTGTAACTGACAGCGAGTAGAAAACTTAAAAACTGAAAAAAAAAAAATAGTTAAATACAAATTGATTGTTGTGAAAATTTTTACTGCACAAAGTGACAATAAATAAATGTATGGTTTGGCAGATCACGGTTTGGCGAATGGATACATAATATACTTTTGCTTGCTGTCCCTTACTAACACTCCCACCGTAGAAAGGGTATATCTAACATATGTAACATATATATCGTTTCATTATAACTTTTATTGTAATGGTAGAAACTAGAAACTGATAAATAATTCTCAAGTTTTACTATTTTAAATAATAAATATTAGATTAAAATATCAGACAGGCAAAGATACCAAAAGAAACCGGAATATTGTCATTTACTTTCAACGTTTTTAAAATTTGTTGGAAATTACTATGTGGGTCTAAGTGTTTAATTTTGTGTTTAATTTAAAATGTAATTTTATATTTTATTTTTCTCGCAACGTCCTTCTTTCTATCCAGGGTTTTATTATTTAGCTACACTAAAATAATATATATGAGGAAGGTATAGTTTATATCAAATGTACCCGCATTTTCGACTAGGTAGAATGATTGGTAATTCAGGGAAAACCAGCATGAGTACACTCAGCCCTGGGTTGACAACCATTCCGTATGCCCACTGATGTGGATATCTATTTTTTAATATTCATGAGAATTGGTTTATTTAAATATAAATATTACCACCTTTTTTATTTTGTCTTAAATATACTTAATGCATAATGTATCAAACTTATGCTAATTCAAACAATCAGTGAGTTAAGGTACAATAACTTAACCAAGATTTGATGCAGTAAATTTTTTAACTTAGACACAAAATTAAGCCATAAGGAAGAAAAGGAATGAGGGAGAAAAGATGAATTGGAGGGGCAAACTTCCCTTAAAAAAAAATCAAAGTAATAGCGTCTTCGAACAATGAAATGGATCGCGATGGCTATCCCCCCTTTCCATAGGAACAGCGGCTGGAAAAGAAAGGGGACGCCTTTTTTATAGAAATAATTTCAATAATTTATAACT
The DNA here is from genome assembly GCA_902151455.1 of Timema bartmani. Classification (NCBI taxonomy): domain Eukaryota; kingdom Metazoa; phylum Arthropoda; class Insecta; order Phasmatodea; family Timematidae; genus Timema; species Timema bartmani. Next base: position 21,781 of record CABFWB010004228.1, read on the forward strand.
CTTCCTCATTTAAATTAAACAATATTCAGGATTATAGGCCCTCCAATTTTCCGAAACTTGCGCACCCATCGAGGGGAATAAAGAGTAGTGTGAGTTCCCAACTCATAGAGAATTTCTTTATACCGCCAACCTTTCTTATTTTCACTCATCCCAGCTACTTAATTTTTTTTTTCTAGAAAATGATAGCCATTTTTTTAAGGTAAATGATACCATATAATGCGAAAATCGAAGTACATAACTCTTGCTTTAAATAAAAGGAAAAATATTTTTTATTTGCCTCTAAATTTCTAGTATTTTAAAGGAGTATGTTTACGTTTAGCAATTATAATCTTGGTTTAAAGTTTGTATCTGTTGTTATATGAGGTTAAAATAATTTCCTATATGTTGTAAATTAATTTAAAAATACCTCTAAGGAAATAGATAAAGGTATGGAAAATAATTTGCGATAGTAACGGTCTCACAACTTCAAACTGAAAATAGATAACACAATTAGAAACTTGGATTTAAAAAAAACTGTATTTGTTTTTATAAAGTAACTCACATCAGTTGGTATGCAACCTTCCTCAGTGGCTGCATGGTCTAAGTCGTCACTATCATAATAATCTAGACTGTTGATGAGAGGGTGATTGAGTTTCACATTCTAGTTGGGTGTAATAATGGTGGTTTTTCCAAAATGGTTTTCCACTCTTACTTTACGCAAGTGTGGGCTCACTTCCTCTAAATTCAATCCTACTTATCCCAAATTCATTACTGTAAATAGTACATAAGCGTGTAAACTGAAGTGTTATTGAGACGTGGTACCATAGAAAAAGTTGGTACGCAGACTCGTGTAAAACTCATCTCATATGGCTTCTTGGTGAGGGGGAGACCACTGTTTGAATCTTGGCTGAGTATACTGAGATCTATTATTCCTAAATTGTTTAGCAATTTCATTTCACGCTAATAGGAGTAATTTTTATTCTAGATTCTACCTTCCTAGTTCTTATTCCATTAAAATAGATAAATGAGAATAACCTGAAGGGGCAGCAGGACATGTGTAAGAAAAATATATATTTGGAATATGATGTCAATTAAAAATAAATGGTACAGAGCTCCACAGGGACTTTCTCGCTTTATTGATCAAAAATTGAGATATTTACTCAAAGCTCGTAATATAGATAAACAAAATAATATACACTAGTAAGCCCAAGCATAAATATTAATGTATTTATGCAAAACATTTTTTGAGTCCCGGTTTTAAATTCTCAATTTCTCTATGGCATTGGATAATTATTGCGTTAAAAATTAAGTAGTATCTCTTTACAACTTAAGCTCACAAAATTGTATTAATATATTTGCCAATATCTCAGACACTGTTGGTTTTATGAAAATATATTTCATATAACAGTTTTTTATTTTTTATTTACTACAATTTTGCAATAATAAGTTATTTAGCGTTGAAATAGTTGCGGAGATACGGAAATTTCAGCTTCTGTTAAATACACTAAAAGCCATTTTCATGGGAAAGTGAAAATAGCCAGTTTGTTACTTTCTCTCTATCTTACAGGTAGAGAAAGTATGGTGATCGTCAAAAAAATCGAACTCGAGATTTTGATGAATTTTGACGTTTCATGACTTCCTGAATCCGAAAAAGTGGTTTTTGAATTTCCGTCTGTCTGTCTGTCTGTCTGTCTGTCTGTACCTCCAACTAGAGCCTAAACTATTTTACCGATTGAGCTGAAACTTGATATCTAGGGTTTTCATAGGGTTGCCCCGAGGGGTTTTTGGAATTGGATATCTACCCCTAAAATTAAGGGTAGTTTACTGAAGGGAAAAAAGAGAAAAAGTCGATTTTCTCAAAATCGGCTCTAACGATTTTGATTAAATTTCATTTATGAACATTAATAAATATTCCAAACAAAATGGCTACTCTCAATATTTCGGCAAAATGGCTTTAAGGGCTCCGGTCTGATGCGTAAATTAACATTTTTTATAATAGCTCCGAAACTATTTGAGATATGAAATTACTTAGCATTACAAATATGTATATATATTTATAATACAAATATTTTATTCGAAACATATTTTTATAAAATCAATAATTTTCAATCTATACGCAATTATATATATATTTTTAGCTTTTTGGACATTAAAGCTTAAGTATTGCGATCGTAAAAAAAACTAACCTGAAATGTTGATGGATTTCGACGTCTCATGACCCCCCGAACCCTAAAAAATAGTCTTTGCAATGCCGTCTGTCTGTGTGTCTATTAAAACTTAAAATTAAGGGTAGTTTACTGAAGGGCAAAAAGAGAAAAAGTCGATTTTCTCAAAATCGGCTCTAACGATTTTGATTAAATTTCATTTATGAACATTAATAAATATTCCAAACAAAATGGCTACTCTCAATATTTCGGCAAAATGGCTTTAAGGGCTCCGGTCTGATGCGTAAATTAACATTTTTTATAATAGCTCCGAAACTATTTGAGATATGAAATTACTTAGCATTACAAATATGTATATATATTTATAATACAAATATTTTATTCGAAACATATTTTTATAAAATCAATAATTTTCAATCTATACGCAATTATATATATATTTTTAACTTTTTGGACATTAAAGCTTAAGTATTGCGATCGTAAAAAAAACTAACCTGAAATGTTGATGGATGTCGACGTCTCATGACCCCCCGAACCCTAAAAAATAGTCTTTGCAATGCCGTCTGTCTGTGTGTCTATTAAAACTTAAAATTAAGGGTAGTTTACTGAAGGGCAAAAAGAGAAAAAGTCGATTTTCTCAAAATCGGCTCTAACGATTTTGATTAAATTTCATTTATGAACATTAATAAATATTCCAAACAAAATGGCTACTCTCAATATTTCGGCAAAATGGCTTTAAGGGCTCCGGTCTGATGCGTAAATTAACATTTTTTATAATAGCTCCGAAACTATTTGAGATATGAAATTACTTAGCATTACAAATATGTATATATATTTATAATACAGATATTTTATCCGAAACATATTTTTATAAAATCAATAACTTTCAATCTATACGCAATTATATGAATTTTTTTAACTTTTTGGACATTAAAGTTTAAGTATTGCGACCGTAAAAAAAAACTAACCTGAAATGTTGATGGATGTCGACGTCTCATGACCCCCCGAACCCTAAAAAATAGTCTTTGCAATGCCGTCTGTCTGTGTGTCTATAAAAACTTAAAATTAAGGGTAGTTTACTGAAGGGCGAAAAGAGAAAAATTTGGTTTTCTCAAAATCTGCTCAAACGATTTTGATTAAAATTCGTATCTAGGCGTTGATTAAGATTATAAATAAACTGGCTATTTTCATTTTCCTATGAAAATGATTTTTAGGGTACTTTACAGAAGCGTTAATTTCCGTATCTCCACAACTATTTGAGAAACTAAACAACTTATCATTGCAAAATTGTAGGACTATTAGAAATAAAAAACTTTTATTTGACATATATTTTTATAAAAGCAACAGTTTCTGAGATATTTGCAAATATATTAATACAATTTTGTGAGCTTTAGTTGTAAACATATACTACTTAAGTCTTAACGCAATAATTCTCCAATGCCATAGAGTAATTAAATATAAGTATCTAAAAAAGTATGTTATTTTTCCTTAAAGCTCTTAGGAGAAATGTTTGCATAGCAATGATCTATCTCCATTTTAGACTCAATAGTCAATATTTACATTTTTTATTGGTCAAAATGTATAAATGAATAATTAAATATCAATGCGATGACTTGAAGATCTGCAACACCTTATAAAATGTTAAAATTTTAACCAGAAATCGAAATTTTAATACGAAGTGTTGACCCTTGTGGAAGACATTAAACTGTTTGAAATGTTCTTAGGTGGACAAAGATGCGCCTCTTTTCTCATTGATTCTATATCATTGTATATTATTTTATGCGTGTTCTTATGTGGAGTGGTGATGATACAATGTACATTATTCCGTTCAGAAATCTTACGAGTTTATAGAAAGAGAGAGAAAGTCTGTGCGGTGTGCCGTACCATTTATTTTTATTCTAAGTCAACGCCTAAATACGAATTTTAATCAAAATCGTTTGAGCCAATTTTAAGAAAATAGATTTTCTCTCTTTTCGCCCTTTATTAAACTAATCTTAATTTTAAGTTTAAACAGACACACAGACAGACGGCATTGCAAAGACCACTTATTAGGGTTCGGAAGTCATGAGACGTCAACATTCATCAGCATTTCAGGCTAGATACTTTTTCGGTCGCAATACTTTACCTTTAGTGTTGGAAAAGTTAAAAAATATAAATATTTGGGTATAGCTTGAAACTAATTGGCTTTATAATAATATGCTTTAAATGAAATATTTGTATTATAAATTGATCTACACATAATAAGTAATTTTATATCTCAATTAGTTTCGGAGATATGATAAAAAATGAGAATTTACGCGTCAGACCGGAACCCTTGAAGTCGTTTTGCCGAAATATTTAGAGTAGCAGGTTTGTTTGGAATATTTATTGATGTTTTGAAATGAATTTTAATCATAATCTTTGGAGCCGATTTTAAGTAAATCCATTTTCTTTAATCATTTTGTCCCTCATTAAACTATCCTTAGTTTTAGGGTTAGATATCCGATTCCAAAAACCCCTCGGGTCAACCCTATTATAACCCTAGATACCAAATTTCCTGTTCGGTAAAATAGTTTAGGCTCTAGTTGGAGGTACAGACAGACGGAAATTCAAAAACCACTTTTTCGCATTGACGTGGTCATGAACCGTCGGAATTCATCAAAATCTCGATTTTGATTTTTGTATGATTACAATACTTTCTTTACCTGTAAAATAGTGAGAAAATAAAAATGGCTTTGAAATATCCATATGCACCATAAATATACATAAATCGTTTCTATTACTTACAGAGATAGATTCATGAATTTAACACCCTGATTAATTTATGCATGGAAAAAATGCTCAATCTACCATTTATTCTATGAATAAAAACATTTCAAGAAAATAATTGTCAATATAGAAACCTATTTATTAATTTTATGGAATCAATAAGAAATAAATAAAATACATTTTTTAATCATTTCAAACATGATTTAGACTAGCCCAAAAATAATATAGCTATCCGTATAATCTGAACAGGTAGTAAGACGCTATGTAAAAAAAAATTGAATTAAAGTTACGGAACGTAAAAACGATATAGGCAAAAATGTTTGATAACGTAGTAAAGTAATGTTTAAAGCAATAACAATTTGAATAAAAAAATAAATAGCCCATTTCTTCTTTCACCCTCTTGCGATTTTTATGGGTGAATATTATGGCAAGGCGGTTTCGGTTTTGTGTATTACCCCCTTAACTCCCTCCGACTATTCTCTTTTGCCTCCCATTCTTTGCCAACAAACCAATTTTTTTTTTCTTTCCACCAATTTTACAACTTTAAATTGATTCTCCTCAATCCCCCGTTATTTTTTGCTCATTTCATTTCAAGGTTGATCTTGTTATAAATTTCCCCACATTACAAATAATACTCTCAAATACAATTAGAAATAAATTTTGAGCAATTAGTTTTTAACTAACTTATTTTATTACATGATCTGAAAGAGCTGGATGAGAATATATGGTAACTTTCAGCAACGAGGTTTAGTAAACACTTTATTAAAACTGCATGTTTGGTTGGTATTAAGTTCATATTTGCTATGACTTAACTTCACTTGTATGTCACTTACTCTCCAAACATTGAAAAGTCAGATTTTATTCATAATATGTGTCGAACCCATCTGTGGAGTGTCAATATCTGAAGATCAATTATTACATGCACTCAATCATGAATCTTTAAATATGCCAATGTCACAATTAGCTTACGTGAAGGTTCTCAAAGTTTTAAAATAAATAAGGTCAATAGAAAGCACGTAACGTAAGAGTTCTCCAGGATTAATGTTGAAGTGTACCATATGCTATTACCAGTTAATCATGCTGTGAGCTAAGTTAGCAAGGTCACCTGGTACCTCAATTAATTTGTTTAAGAAGTCGACACTCCTTCGGTAGGGTTATCGTTTTTCGTAAACGAAAACGTTCGGATTACTTCCAAGTTTTCAATTTTTTTTCTAGTAATGTGTAACTTCTATTGAAGGTAAATGAAGCTTAAGCATTTCTAACTGATCGATCTATATTATTGAGAACCATTCGTCTTCAAACATTCATAATTTTTTTGGTGTGTTTTGAATGAGTTTTCACATTACGTTTCCTTAAAGTTAAGGAAATACTGACCACGCCTTATATTTTATTATATTAAGTGAACGTTAAGTTGATCGTTATCCAGACATAACCTAGATCCACAAAATGGAAGGTCAATTGCAATTCATGGTAAGGCATTGTTTAACTTTGTGTTCTTCAACAACCCAGTTATTGAAATAAATCATGATATGGGAAAATTAGCGATTACTATTATGTCTACACATTTTAAAAACAAAATTAAATAAAATTAAAATTTAAGTTAATATTTAGTGAAGTAAAGATTAAAATGTATTAAGTAGAGGCTACTGAATTGATTTTTAACACTATGTAAAGAAGAATCAATATAAATTACTATTAGATAGCTATGATTTGAAATTTACACTAAGCCCCTGTTATCAATCTAAATTTAGAATTAAAATATAATAATGTAAAATAATATCCAGCCATAAAATAGATTTTGTTTTAATCATATATTATATTATCATTCCCAAAAAATAATCATATAAAATAAATATATACTTTAATCTGCGTTATAAACTTAATGAAAACATTAAAAAATATAACCTTTGAGATCCAAAGTTAAAACCACATACGAGAAAAATAATCATCAAAACTTGATATTATACCAATCTACTTATGATTCCATTAAAAAATATGAAGGAAAATAAAGTCCGGCTTCTTGGTCTAGTGGTTAGCTATCTTGGTTACTAATCTTGAGGTCCAGGTTTTTGAATCCTGGTGGTATAATATGTATTTTCCAGAGGAGAATTGTTCCTATGGTTGTAATGGTCCGATAATTAGGCTTAAATAAAGTTTAAGACTTCTACTGGCACCACATAATTATCATCATTATCCTTACATATCTCATCGGGACGAAGTAACCACGCCTACATGGTGGCCCAACCTCAGAAGATAGTTACATATCCGCCACTACCAGTAGAAGACCAGGAATGTCTAGCCGACAAGCCTTGGTGGCACCCACAAAAAAAAAATACAATAAACTTGATGAATTCATTAAAGCTTCGCGTTAAACGAGCAGCCTTGCTGTAGCTATGAGAGGCATTATATGTAGAGGGATATAAGAGGGGAGGGAACTCAACACCCCTCAGCCACCAGTGTTTCCTAGTAGAGCAACCCTCAAGATAGTAAAACGTTGCTAAGGAAAATGGCAAGGCAATGGCGTAGAACCACAACACAAATGAAAGTCATTTGAAGCAAATGTCAGAGCAAATTGATTCCTGACGATATGAGTTTTGAAGGAAACAAGGGATTGGGAATTGGGAGGGGTTGAGAGATATAGGGAAAGTAGTTTTTTTTTGTTTATATTCACAGTTTGAAAGTGGTGAATTGCAATGTTTGGGCAATAATGTGCCTATACTTTGGCTAGATAGATGAACGGGGGGAAGTAGTGTTGTGGTAGGAAAAAAAAGCTTAGTTCCATTCCCCTCTCTATAAAGTGAGCTGTTATGGTATTTTAATATTTTTGTACAGCCGATTTACGGTGATATTTTGAGAATGTGTGAAAGTAAAATTTACTGTATACTTGCGTAAATGCTAGTAAAATATAACGATAGATTTTATTTTAATATATATAAACTTTATTACATCTTTCATGAAATTTAAAATAGGACTTTTACATCATAGTTAACCAAGTTTAAGTGATAAATAAAAACTTATTATTTGAACTAAATAAATAATTTTATATATATCCGTAGAGATTCATAACTATTCAAGATTAGGCTCTTTATAGTATTTATATAAATTTATTTTTCCAAATCTTAGTTCGCATTTAAAATAAAGTGTCCCAATAATTTGATTTAGTTGCTAATTTTTAACTAAATGTCTAGATAGCTCCCATTGATTGAGCCAACACTCCGCACCAGTAGTCATATGGTCTTAGGTGACAATTGTGTAATATACTAGATTACTGGTTTTAAAAACTAAGTTTTAAAGTTTGGCTTTGTTTACTGAAGATAGATTCCAGCAAGTTTCTTTTCACGTGTATTTTCCCATGCCCTCTCCACTGATAATATAGGCACACTTCATTTAAACTACCCTCATCTTAATCACATATTTAAGGAAGCCCTTCATAGCCTCTATTCTAAATATTCTGTGTGAATATGCAAAGATTAATAAATCGGTTTAGATATCAAATAAGTGAAAATTACTATCATTATCGAATGGATTCTTAGAATTGTCGTAAATTGACTAATAATTTTTATTATAATAATAAAGCGCTTGGAATATTTTGGATTTTTTTTACTTTTCATAATACATATTCAATAGTCCTTTTTAATAAAGATACGATTGTCTGTGTAGATCATGAAGCTAAAATACAATTTAGTCATAATGGGTTCAAGTAAACATATTTTTATTCCATTTCTGGATCTTCTTTGTATTCTCTTTCACGCCACATCGTAGTTAGTCTGGAATATTCATATTATATTACGATAATGGACTAAGGATGCGGATTTTGAAATTAAAAAGAACTGTACCGTCGTTTGAGTGGAAGGTGAGGGGAATCTATATAGTAAAAATTATCTTTAGCTTCCTCGCCTAGGATATTAATCTATATTTCTCTGTCACCACAATTAAGTCCAAACTATCTTTACGTCTAGTATGTGTGCCCACTGATATGAGCTAATTTATGAAATATTCTTATTCTTATAAAAATTTTGCGGAAGACCCCCAAGAGTGAGAAACCTGCTTTTTTGAAGTGGTTTCCTATATTGGATTATCTTCGGGGTGCAGTGAAGGATTACGTGGTCGTTTTCCAATGTCATAGATGAAGGGTTCTTAACCACATCAGCAAGTTCTGCAAGAGAAAGATGTTGGTTTGTGGGAAGAGTGGCGAAGAAGGTCATAATAAAAGAGGGGAACATCCTTCAAGAAAACTACGTAACGATTAAAGGTCTGGTGCATACAGAATGAGAAATCAATGACTGCTCTTAACAACTGTCACTCAGACTGATGAATGGGAGTCAATGGAGATGACCACAGACGATACCAGGCCTGAAGGATAAATAAATTCTCAGAAATGGAGGGTTAGGAACAAAGGAAAGTCAAATTAGACTACAGTGGAAATCAAAAATGAAGTGAGAAGCAGCCAGGCAGAGGTGGAACTGGTGACTGACTCAACCAACCCGGCTGTTGGAAGGGAAATATAGTGACCTCAGGGGCGGAACCAGAGGGAACGGATAAGATCATCCTAGCCTGGACTTATCCTTATTTGTAAGAGACCATACAACTGTCAAGATTGAAGGATCACCAACATCTTCACAAAGCTGGCATAGTTTAGTAAGGACAAGGCATGAAAAAGGGAAGTGAATAACGTTTCCAACTCCCGAGGAGCTAGATCATATCCTTACCAGAGGAATAAACCTTCCAGTGGATTCGGCGTGTTTGCGTGTATAGTTGAAAAAACTCTTCGAATAAATTAATGAAGGACTAAATGAGGATAAAGTCCACTAACAATTCGTGAGGTACCACACGGTCGTAAAACATTCGACCATAAAGAGATTCTACTTATGTGTTTTTCAATTTCCTAGATATTTTATGAACTATTCTATATAATAGGTCTGTAATTTCTAATACTAGTTTTCTACTTAATGTATTATTCTCTTTTCATATTTATACTGCATATGGGATATTACAATTACAACTAATTTTATCTATATGCAGTTCACTGCATTTACACAAAGAGAGGTTTACGTTTTTCTAATAGTGCTCTTCTGGTTGTTTGTGCGATTTATTAGCAACATCAGACATCTAATATAATCTAACAGCTAATTACTAATTACAATTTTCAGCTAAATCTTTTGATGCGTTTACATTATGTTGTTAATTTTTTTTCGTTGCGGTTTATTTGAGAACGTATAGGGGTTATTATGTTGTCGTTGACGCAACAGGAAGGCTACATGGTCATGGTAGCCCTTCAAGCCAGCTGATGGACAGGGTGACCACTACTTCCAAACCTATATTATAACTTGTTTCTAAGTGTTCTAGGCCCTAGGGTCATGTGAATCCTCAAAGATTATCCCTCCATCATTTGTTGCCCTCTTAATATTTACTATCTGATTCCTGACTTAATAATGGTTCAAGACTCCGCTAACATCAGTGGTTACTGGTTACTCACCTCCAGAATTCCGGAATCGTGTTTTTATCATGGACATGTCATCTCCAGGCTGAATAGATATGGATTACATTATGTTATTATTAGTGTAATACGTCCTAACTTATATTATTTTCCCTGAATTGGCGGGTCTTGTGGCATTCGCGGATGACCTCCTTATAGTGGTAGAGGGACAAGCGAGAAGACAGCTGGAAACTAGGTGCAACCAGATACTAGAAAGTCTAGATACCTGTTGTAAGAAGGTAAGCTCAATCTAGCTCTTGCGAAGACCACCTACATAATAATTCGGGAGACACTTCTAAGGGATTCACTATTCAACATAGATAACCATAACATCAAGTGGAGCAGAACCACAAGATACCTCAGTGTGACGTTGGATGAAAAACGCAACATCAACGCCCATATGGAACAATTATGACAAAAGGCCAAGATTATCATGAATACAAAGAGCTTGTGGGCTGGCCATCTTAAAAAGGTTACACCAGTATGGTTGCTAAGGATGATTCAGGGGTGTGTACTTCTGAGTCTTGCCGGAGAATACTCAAGCACCTTAAAGGATCCGTTAACAGTCACATTGGGTATCTGCCCACTGGTCTTGAATGTCTGACAGAAAGGCGCTGAGTATTGGCCGAAAAAAGGAGATATACAGATAGTGGAAGAAAACACCAGAGTTATAACAATAATTTTTGCAGAGATCAGGAGATCTATGCTTAAAGAGTGGCAATTTACTTGAAGAGAAGAACTAAAAGAAGAATAACTAAAAAAGAAGAACATTTGACCTCTTGCCATGTGTTCAGGAGCATCTGGAGCTTGTATAATTGCATCCCACCAAGGTACTCATCCACTACATCATGGGACATGGCCCATACAAACCGCCTCTCCACAAACGAAGACCAATCGACACCAGAAATACGACTGAGAGAGGTGACAATACCGGAGCACTTTGCCTGGGAGTGTGGAAACACCAAACAATTGCGGGAACCACTAAAAGCAATGCTCCAAGGACGCTGTATTAATGATCTACTATGAGATGGCATTCTGTGTAAACTTTCCGACGAGTTCGTGACAGCTGTATCATTGAAGGAGAGATTACATTGACATAACAATTCATAAAGACTCAGACAAAACAGATACAGAAGCCGGGAACGACGGAATGATGAAGAAGAAGACGGTTAAAAACCAAGATGAGAACGAAGGACAAGAAAATGACTGTGATCAAGACAAGACTGACGACGAGTGTATAAGATAATGACAGGAATATGACAAACAGGAATAACCCAAAATTAGGATGACAAGAACGTGAAAAATATGATGCAATGGAATAAGGCCAAATGGAGAGCATATTTAGGGAGCCTGGGTATGCTTGCCAATAAGAAGGGCTGAGATGTAGGTTCCAGTAGCCTTGCTGTGACCAAAATCTACATCATGCACCGGGTCCTAGCCCTGATATTATGTCAAGTGCACAAGAAACACAAGGAAGAACGATAAAAAGATGACCTTGAAACACTTGGAAACAAGTGAGATCTGAGATCGGAACCAGAGGTTATCTGGCCCATCAGATGGCCTAAAAAGGAGGACACTAGGTATTCACCTGGTACGACTAGCTGGAATGACATCTAATACAACCCAAACTACAAAGACAATGTGTTACATCCAATATGCAAATGTAGAAAACTGCATTAGTTTTAAGTAATAGTGAGTAGAAATAGTGTGTAGAAGTAGTGAGTAGGAGTAGTGAGTAGTATAGCTTGAAATATATGTATGAGCCAATTTCTGACTTATAGAATACTTATAGATAAAAATGGAAATAGTATAACAAATAATAACAAAATAGAATAGTAGGATCCAGCTGAAGGCTGGGGCAAGACATATTTTTTTAAATACATGATTAACACTCCGTCAGGCGCAATATGTTGTAGAACACGATCGGGCGCATTGAGCCTGGGAAGCACACTTTGATCTACTAATTTTTTCTACGCATGTTCACATTTTCTTACGAAAAAATTGTCAACTACAAACACCAAAGAGGAGAAATAAAACAGTTTGTCATGTTTTTCGAAAATAACATAAGTTTATTTGAGAAAATGAATATACATTTTTCCATGAGCTATAATAATGAAAATTGCATTGAATTAGAACAAGAATATAAGGAACTAGAAAATTGGTCATTAATCTGATTCATCATCGATATGTCCTTCTACCTCTCTTTTATAGCATTGAGGACACATGAAAACAGCATGTGAGAGGCAGGTAGCAGTATGGCACTTTTTGCATTCATATTGACTTAATCTCCTGTGATGAGTTTCTGAGGTGCAAGTTTCACATCTGCGTCTTTTCGGAGGTAATTGTTGTTCTGTTTCATTCAGTTGTTCTTGAGTCGGAGCGAATCTCTTCAGTTTTTGTTGAAGGTTCGACGGCATCCCAATTGACTTGAGACTTCGTCGAGCAAGTTGACCAAGCACAAGTTCGTTAGAGAGTTGTTTTATGAACAGTCTCCTTCTCAGATCTGCAAAACCATTGCCGACATATATGACCTGGGAATTGATTGAAGCAATATTTAGCATTGTGAAAAAAATTACCATGGGCCACCGTTTTGTGTTTCGAGACACATTATATGCACCACACATTTTGTCTACAATATCAACTCCCAACTTAGTTGAATTATAGAAACTGATTACTTCTGGTTTTTGTTTCTCGCCAGTAGAAACATCAATTGATTCGTCTTCATGCAATGATGATACAAGGAGGACATTTTTGTTCTTTCTTGGGACATAGGATACCAATGTATCACCATCACTACTGAAACCAAAAATACTAGAGTGTTGTGTTCTGGCTTTGGTGGCTATGAAATCATTTGGTAGCTCTTTCCTGTTTTTCCTGATGGTTCCAACATAGGAGAGTTTCTTTAGTTTCAATTCATTTAGAAGACTCACTTGTGTGAACCAGTTGTCGGCCGTTATGTTTCTTCCTGAGCCAAACAAAGGTTCCGCCAACCTTTTCACAAAATCTGGTGCTTTGTTGCTTACGCAAAAGGGTCCTTCGTTCTGCTTTCCCGCGTATATTTCCATGTTGAGCAAATAGAACATTTTCGCATCTACTAGGGAGAAAATTTTAATCCCATATTTACTTGGCTTGGAAGGGATGTATTGCCGGAAAGGACAATTGCCACGAAATGCTGGGAGCATTTCATCTATCGTGACGTTTTCACCAACACAGTAGCTAACTTTACAATTAGTCACAAATTTTGTGAATATATCACGTATTGGTGCGAGCCGATCCAGTTCCTTTCTAGCGGATCTTGTTTCTCGATCATCAAATCGAAGACACCGTATGAGAAATTTGAATCTCTTGATACTCATGACAAGACTGAACTTGGCAATGCCGTCGCCATCTGTTGCCCATAATTCCTCGAGGGATAGTCTATTCGCTTTATAAACACCAGCCAAGTAGAGTAAGCCAATAAATGCTCGTATTTCAACTAAATCTGTATGTTTTGCATCCCGTTCTCTGGAAAATGCTTCTTTGATATTATCTATGTACTGATTAGTATACTTTACAATATCATTTAGAATGTCCTCTGTAAATAAGCAGTTCCAACATTCCACAGGAGTTTTTGCTGTTTTTGCTGCTCCAATAACCCCAGGTAAGTGAATCAGGATGTTTTGAGGTCTCCTACGAACTTTGCTTTGTCGATGAGTCTTATACCACTTTGTGACTTTATCTTTTCCCATATAAAAGTCGCGATTTTCTTCAATTTCGTCTTCATCTTCACTGCTACCCTCTTGTTCAGTTTCCGATCCCTCTTCACGCTCCTCAACATTATCTTCTGAATCAATGTCGCTTTCGTTTTCAAAATTTTCATCCCTGAATTCCTCATCAGACGCCTCCAATAAACGGTGAATTTCTGCTAGGTCTTCGGGTTTATTTGGATTGTACAATTTCTTCGACATTTTTTTGTCTGGAACAAACAAAAAATCATGAATGTTTATTGTGTGTATGTCTGTAAATAATTTCTGGCAAAAATATTGAAACATTTCGCAACAAATCACATAATCGGGCGCAATGTGCTTGAGAGAACACAGCCAAAAAACACACTCCTATGTATCGATAATCATGAGATATTTCATAAAATGAAATTACTGATGTAAATATGTGATACAGTATTCCAAATGAATGAGAAAACTTACTTGTCAAACTGCAACGTAATCAGGCGCAATGAGCCTATTAGATCTTTTCACTTGTCTGCCATAAACGAAGAAAGAGAATCACTAACTGACCTTGCCACTGTGAGTAACACTCGAAGTGAGAAAGCTACCAGGCTGGAGAAGGGGACATGACGTATTGAGGGGGCGTGGCAAACTAAAGAATTTGAGGTGTGCCTAATAGATCAGTTGCGCCCGACGGAGTGTTAAAATCATGTTAATTCTTCGAATCAATTTCAGTTTGATGTTGTGAATATCTCCATATTTCTTAAGGAATGTTATTTATGTAAAATGAGCTTCTATATACCAGGTTTGACCATTAACATCATAGCCACTTACAATTGAGAATAGATAAAACTAACATCTAATACACTTACTCACCAATACAGGTTTGATCGTATTTTTAATATAGCTGCTTTGATTCCTAAATTATTTGAAGTCAGTTGATGAAAATCCAAATCTTTTATCCCTTGGTGGGGTAAAAGACACAAACCAATCTTTACCCAAAACAACCTTTTAAAAACAATTTTATTCTTTTTCCCTTCCATCCCTTTTCCTATCATCAAACTCAACTCCTTCACCCTCTTCTTGATATTAATTGATCTTGGGAAGAAAGTAAGGAAAAAGCGGTGAAGGGTGAGGAATTTAGGGGACACGTGTGGTGTTGGCTAGGAGGCGATGACACGTTTTGTCATTACCACCTCGCCATGGAAAGGGGGCGTTATACCCCCTCCCCCTTATGTGTCAACGGTTCTTGTTAGGGCCGTGTTGGCAGATTTCATCCTCATAAAACTCATTATACTGCAACACGATAGTGTAGATCAACTTATAAACAAGTAAACAGTATGTATTATAAAATTACTCTAAAATCAATAGATATAATTTGTTGTGGCTCATCTTAATGCCCATTTGGGCAATCCACAATTATCTATACTAAGGGGGTAGAGATGTGGTTAGTAGAATTTAGAGAAATCATGCACGTGTTTTATGGTAGTAAAAGAGGGGACATATTAAGAAAATAAACAACCACAGACCACCCTTTAAAGATTGAGACCAATAAATCCTCTCCCCCACCCTATCACCGGCAAAAGAGATTGATAAATTTAGGGTCTTGTATGCGTGCCTAACGATGCAGTAGAGTCAATTTTAAAATTAATAATAATAATAATAAAGATAATTTTAATTTCTAAACTAAATGAATTGTACAAGAGTCTCACCAAAAATACCAAAAAGTTTAATAGTAGTATACATTTTTTCAAAGTGTTTATTCTGAACGAGTAGTAAGACGCCGTACTAAATAAAAAATCAATAGTACTTATATATAGCTCAGATGAAACATATTATAGGTTTTTTCTTCTCTCTCTTTCTCTCTCTCTCTCTCTCTCTCCCTCTCTCTCTATCTCTCTCTCTCTCTCTATATATATATATATATACTTTAATTCAGGATTAAGTGATGTAGGCTGACGTTTCATAATAATTAAAAAATGTGTAGAAACAGTATCCTGGATACATTTCTTAAACTTCGTGGCTACAAGGTAAATAACATAAGGTGAACTCACATTGGTCCCTGTTTGGACCCTAATCTATCTTTCAGTGTCCAGTATCACTTGGAACAAGCCAACAAGATTGTCACATACGTAGTCTGTTTCAACCATAATGTATCCATCACTGTCCTCCACCCAATTTAGCCTCACGAGATGATAGTATGAAATCTATTTTAATCAGAATGTATCTATGCCTGTTCTCTATAGGGGTGAGATATACCCCTTTGGGCTCCATGTTAAATTCATTATATTTATGTACATTTTCTTCAGAATCAACATAAGATTGGAACTTGAAATTTTTATCACATATTAAATACGAAGTGAAACACTGTTTTGGTGACATTTAAAGAGGTTCTCTTTAGGGAATTATTTTAATAAACATTATATTTTTAAACAAATAACTGGGAATTTCTTTACACTATCAGATGAATACTAAACCTATTGTGAATGTTTAAGGTTTTCAGAAAGTTTAGTTTATGGACCGATAGCAACTCCTGTTTCACCCAAAAACAAGTATGTTTTAAGCCTAGAAATATCACTTATTTAAATATCTAGTATATACATTGATAATGCTAATAAAAATTACCATATAAGTTAGTCAGATCATCTAACGGGACAGAGGGCCCATTGCTAAAAGGGTAAGGCACAGGACCGAGAGAGGGGGAAATTGAAAATCATGAAGCGATGCTATGTTGTGCCATTTTCATCATTAAATATTAAGTACGTCCGGGTTATCTATATACGGCCCACGAGTCAGGGCCAAATCCTCAGAACGGCGATGATGATTTGAACCTTTTTCATCTTGTAATTCAAACACATTTTTTAATTTATTATTTTATACTCTTCATATTTTGACATATTAAACTTATTTTACCTTGATAGAGATTCACAATACAATACTTAGTGTTCATTAGCCTATTATTTGTGTATAAATCCTAAACACAACCTCATAATAATGAATCAATTCAATTATTTTTTAATTAATATATAATAGACATATCTTTCAAAAATCAATATTAAAAATAACAAAATAAAATAGATCAATATGAACTTACCACTACAATATATTGAAAGAAGTGTTTAGAAAATCATAGGTTATGGAGAAAAATTGTATGTATATATTTATGGTTTTTCTCCAAATTTTGTGATTTTCTAAACCATCTATATACATATATACGTGTACATATATACATACACACATTGATTTACATCAGGGTGATCCAAAAGTCAGGCAAACCAAAGAAATAAACTTATATTTTGTGTAACATAATATATACATCTAATGTAAACCAAACAATAAACTATAAGGAAATCACAGAAGGTTTTGAAAGTGTGATCCTCCTTCTCTGTAACACAAATTCACTCGTTTGGCCATATTTCTAGACACACTAGGAATCATTTCCTGGGGTATGGTTGAAGGGGTGGATCCAGATAATTTTCATAAGGGGGTCATCATTATAAATACCGGTAACATAGTTACTTTCAATGTTAGATATCTGTTTAAAGACATTTAATAATTTATCAACCCGCCTCGGTGGCGTAGTTAGCTAACGCGCTAGTCGTGTTGAGCTCGACCACCGAGGACGGGGAGATCAAGGTTCGAATCTATATTATTATTATTATTATTATTATTATTAATAATTTATCATTCATATTAGATCTTATGCATGTTTTAAACCATGATCATCCTCTCCAATTTTTTAAAATCAGATAGTTTTTATAAACTATTTGGAGTGGCCCTCGTTCAACAATTTTTTAAAAAAAAGTTCACTCTAGAAGTTATGAGTAGTCTTTACCTTGATTTTATTTAAATTAGATTCTTTTATAAATTATAAGCCACCATTTAAAGTGTTCCTCCCCTAGACATTTTTGAAATTTGGATACCCTCGAAGCTATTAAAAGTGATTCTAACCTTAATTATTTAGGATGGTTAGAAAACTCTATTAAATAACATTTGAAGTGGTCTTCCACCCACAAAATTTTGAAAATTGAATTATTTCACAAACTAGGCTTTTGGGGTGGTCCTCGCTTGAAAACTCTTCAAAATTACACGCATCTAGAAGCTATTTGGAATGGTCCTCCCCTTGACACTTATGAAATTTAGTTGACCTAGGAAGCTATTTAGAACTTTCCTCCCCTGACTCTTTCTGCCAGTTAAATGCCTCTAGTCTAGTAGTTATTTGAAGTGGTCTTCTACGGCAACTTTTTAACAATAGAATACATCTATAAGTCATTTGGAGTTTGATTTTAAGCCATCTTTCAGCTTCATTTCCGATAATATTAAAGGATTAGAAATATATCTAGGGGGAATTTATTCCAGGAAGGGGCAAATTATTTCTAGGGGGGCAGAGTCCCCCATAGTTCTGCTGCTCCTGCTGTCCATATATACTCTCTATTCGGTATTCGTGGATGAATGGTTCTTAGGCGATTATTAGTCTTCTTTAACGTGTGGTAGTCTACCGTCTCTATGCGGAACAATGTTTGCTAATTATTTTACATGACAAATATTCGTACAGGAAAATGAATATTTTTTCCACACTTGCGTGTCGTATCGAAAATTGAATAAACGTGGACAAATAACGCACGATGGACCTGGATTAAGAGGTGTCTGCGCGTAAAAAGGAAAAAAAATAATGTATAATATATCTGTGTAGTATTTTCTTTCTAAAATTTGAACTTTCATTTTGTTTTGTGTATTAATTCTCTAACTTTCACAGAGGGGTCAACTGACCCTTTGACCCACTCCCCCACTGAATCCATGCCTGTATGGTTGCAACGCACCTCTCAATGTTGGTTTTCAGTTCAGCCAAGTTTCGAGGGTTGTTTGTATACACTGTCTGTTGTAAATATCCCCACAGAAGAAAATCAGGTGGTACTAGGTCTGGGGAACGAGGTGGCCACAAACCCTTAGAAATCGCATCATAACCAAAAAACTCAGCCAGCATTGACATTGTGGAATCGGCTGTGTGTGCAGCGGCTCCATCCTGCTGAAACCAGCATTCACGTTCTTTTCCCTCAAATAATGCAATAAACTGTATAACAAATTCCTGGTAACGTTCAGCATTAACGATTTCTCTAAATAAAAGAGGACCCATCACCCTGCGACGTGAAATTGCACACCACACTCCAATCATCTGACTGTGTAAAGGCACCTCATGGTAAACGTGTGGATTTTCAGAGCTCCAAAACCTACTGTTCTGACTGTTTACATAACCACTTAAATGAAACCATGTCTCATCTGTAAGTAAAATGTTGTCCAAGTTGCTGACACCATCCTTCACAAGTTCTCAGAACCATTCGCCGTATCGGAATCTTTTTCCTTTGTCTGGTTTCTTGAGTCCTTGGATTGTGCGAATTTTGTAAGGCACAAGTTTCGGCCGCCTCGTACATCTCTGCGATGTTCCATAGCTCAACCCATTCTGCTGTGATAATCTTCTTAGGGACTTCCTGGGTGATCATTCTAAGCACAGCTTAACTTCATTCAAATTTTGATCAGTCAGACTTGAAGGCCGTCCAGTCCGCTTCTTGTCCCTTATGCTGCCCGTTTCACGAAAACGGTGTACAATTCGGCTTATTGTTGATTTATTCGGCACGCGTTATTCTGGAAAACTACGCACAAACTATTGTTGGTATTCCATGTACGAATTGTCCTTAAAATAATTTTCCAAAATGAATACTCGATCTGATTGTGAAAAACTTATATTACATCATCAAATACTATAACTCAACTGGCTAGACCTAGTGTATGTCTCAAGGTCACACGGTCTGCACAAAACCCGGAAAACATTACAGGGTTTCCTTACATATAAACATCATGTTCATTTTCCATAATCTTCTGCGTTAAATATCCTTAGAAAATAGGGTTGTGAGACTTTTGGATCAACCTGTATATAACAGAAAGTAGTGGCGTTTGTGTCTACAAAAAGGTAAACCATTTATAGGTGAGAATGAAGGCTTATTTTATCAGGAAGTTAGAGGGAATACTCTCATAATACCAGAATAATCTAAAAATTTGGAATTTCAAAATAGTGATAGAAAAATGAAGAAAAACTTATTATATTATGTAAAAAATTAAAATTTTGCAGAAAACTAAAGATAAATAAATAAATATTAAAAATAGAAGTTTCTCAGAGGTATTTGGATAGAATGAGGTGGTAGTGTTAAATATTTCCAAAACTAATAGATAAAACAATTTATTAATGTGGTATAAAGTTGAAATTTTGAAGGCAGTTAGACAGGCAACTCTGAATAACCATAAATATACCAAGATTCTTAAATTGGACTTCATAAAATAGGGGGAAGTGGTATTTAAAGGAAAGAAAAAACTTTTAGATGTGATAGAAAATTTTTTAATTTTTCAGGTGAAAGGAGAACACAAAGAAAACAACAATTAAATAATAAATTATGAAACTTCCAAGTTTTAATATTTGTAGGAATTGGAAGGCGGGTTACTTAAATTAAATAATTATTAAATTTTAATATAAATTCAGTAGGCAGGATATGGGACCGTAAAAGTCTAGAAATGCTTTATTTTAAAATGGAACTCTAAGAAATAGTAATTAGGGTGGCATAAAAGTAAAAAAATAGTCTTATAGGTGATGTAGAAAGTTTAAATTTTCCAGGAAGGTTGAAGAATCACTCCAAGTAGCTAAACAAGTGTTAAATGTTTGATGTTTCTAAGTAGGGGCTGGTGAAATGGGATGTTTCCAAATTTCCAAAACTAAAATAATAAACTAGTTATAAGTATGTTAAAAGATGTATATTTGTAAATCAAGTATAAAGACCATCCCAAACAACCATAAAGGTCTCTTAACATTTTTATATTTCAAAATAAATAAGCATAATGGTAAAGTGGGGGGTTCGGGGG
>CABFWB010004228.1:42866-53610 GCA_902151455.1 Timema bartmani
GGGAAGGGGTGGGGTGGGGGGGGGGGGGGGAGCCAGTGTCCACAAATTTATTAAAAACAAAACCCACGTTTAGATGTACTAGCCATTTTTAATTCGCTATGTAAATAAATTGATCTTCCTGGATAGTTGAATGAGAAAGCTTTAAATATTTTACGACTGATACAGAACACAATAATATTCTGTGTGGCTAAAAATTGAAATTTGGTAGTCACGTTAAAAACCAAATTAAATATCCATAAGAAAATATTTACAAAATTACTACTAATACATTTTTTGGCATTGAAGAAGATTTATATTCTGCAAGTTGATAAAAGTACGACCATAAAAGCTCGAAAGCTTGGGGCCGGGAAATGAGGTGGCCTCAATATTACCAAGGCTAATATTATTATTATTATTAGCACCGCGTCTTACTAGCCGTTCGGGTTATACGCACTTACGCTAATGTGTAATGGTAGGGTGATTGCGAGATGAAATGGAGGACCTACAGTTTAACGTGGAATCCGAACCACGGTGTAGGCCTGGCATTTCTCACATTCACAAGTTGTGATTAATACACGTCTTGTCAGAGTTGAAGGAAGGGTTCGGCAATCAGATAAATCTGTGCCGGGAGCGAGGTTTGAACCCGGACCCCTCAGCACAGAAGTTTGACACTTTACCCCTAGACCACCATGTCACCGTCACCAAGGCTAATAGAAAAATCTCTTATAGATATGATTGAAAATTTCAATTTTGTATGTTATACGAATCTACTAAATATAACCAAACATAAAGCCCTTGTAAAGGGGAGAGTTAGAGTTACTATTATATAGTTAAAAATTGAAAGCTAGATTAGCGCCTATCTAGTAGCAAAACAACATTTAAAATGAAAAACTTTTGGTGAACGAGCTATAAGAACCGTTATACTATTTGGTAAACCATGATGGTAATTTATTCTATGCGTTTCTGTAACAAAGTCTCGTTTTACAACCGTTTTCTGTAGCAATTTCTATTAGTTAATTTCACATATATTATGATTTTGTTTAAACAAATATAGCGTTGGCAATGGATTACGTTCATTTGTGCACTCACATTGTGGGTTTATTAATAGTTTACTTTAAATATTTAGTCAAATATTTAATTTAATTTAATTGATTAACTGTCACACTACCCTAAAAATATAAAATATATATGCTAAAATTCCTGAAAAATAGAAGCTAGTTCCTTAAAAATCATCCTTTTCGTCAAAAGACACTATACAAACACCTTTTATGGCGTTTGTCTGAAATGTGTTCCGAAGGAAAGCATGAATTTTATGGAAAATTGATTTTTCTAGGGAATTTTTTCAAATGTTTTTACATTTTTAATATTTTTAGGGTAATATATATAAAGAGGGAAACCTCACTTATAATAATAATAGCTCTTTCGGCCACTCCGCAAATAGAACCGGGAATCTTGGCTTAGTAAATTCCGGGCTACCGACTGAGATGAGCTGTCTGAAATTATTAAATAATACATTTAAATTCAGTTTATTTGTAGGTGTAGGCTAAATTTTCCTAACTATATAATTAAAGTCTAAGAAAATAGAGTGGATAAATTAATGTTTAGACTAAGAGCAGAGCAATTGTTTATAAATTGTGTTATAATCGGTCACATTATTTGCTCTCTCATGTGTCAGGCGATGTTTAAACCCATTTAGGGACATATATACTACTTGCTAGTCTACAACACATGCAATTATGTTTCACATTGAATTATAATGAATTCAAAACATGCCATGAAAACAACATCCCTAGAATCTTCTTCCCTGCCTCCCCTCCAACCCTTCTAACATTTTTTATTTTCAAAAAGTAATATGGGTTTTTACCTCTTTTCCAACCTTTGCCCCTCTCTGTCTCCCATCTGAATTTGTATCC
The DNA here is from genome assembly GCA_902151455.1 of Timema bartmani. Classification (NCBI taxonomy): domain Eukaryota; kingdom Metazoa; phylum Arthropoda; class Insecta; order Phasmatodea; family Timematidae; genus Timema; species Timema bartmani. The sequence goes on from CABFWB010004228.1 coordinate 44,759, forward strand.
ATAGGATAGCTGTGGAAATGAACATTTGCTACCGTGTATTTATGGTGGTTTAATATACTCTCTTGTCCCGGACGCCGGTCCCCTTCTCACCCCCTCTTTCTACCAAATAATTACTGCGCAACCGTTAACAGGGACATCCACCTACTGTAGGCATACAATACTCCTCCCTGTATTCTAGTGTATGCACTATAAATCGTATGATACACCCGCCAGAAATACTCGTAGCACTAGCGTGGTGACTTTACGCTAAGTACAGTCAATACAGAAATAAAGTTACAAACCCAAATACCTTTCTTCGAGTCTTTGCCAATGTATAGTACAGTGTTAAAACTGTTCAATTTTTACTTGACCATATCTTCTCTATTATATTTACAGTATAATTATAAACGTATAACGGTTCTGTTTACTTACTATTATAATACTTGATATTCATAATATGACTTGGTTGGCTATTATACTACAGGTCTTTATATAACTATCAGTGAATATACAGGTAAAACTTAACTGATGATTTCTTGAGAATATAATATGAAACGTCACATAGAGTTAATACTATGTTGTATTTTCAAAATTATGGACTCACAATAAGATATTTCACCCATCGCTTTATTAAACAAGGATAGTAAAAATTGCTAAAAAGGGGAGAAAATATGGTTTGCTTATAATCATGATGTTAAACACTTAACTTAATTCAAATGTTTTCTCCTTTTATATTTAGAATGATTTTTGAAAACGGTTTATTATTATCTTATATCAGGAGAAGGTAATGTAATCTGGAAAAAAGATCGATATCAAGATTTGGATGAATGAAGCTTTATGTTTTATGTAAACCCGAACCCAAATATTGGATTTTAATTTTCTGTCTGTCCCCATGTCTGTCTGTCTGTCCTTGGCTATGGATTTCAAACTGTTATGTGGATTTTGTTCAAATTTAATCTTCAGATTTAATAGGGATATACCTCAGGATTTTTTTTTATTTGAACACTAGCCTTCAAATTACACTGACAAGTATTTTTTTTTAATTCCAAATTCTTTTAATAGGCTTTATTGATTTTGTTTTAAATTCACATCTAGGATTTTTCCGACATGAAAAATAGCATGGTATTATTGGTTTCTGAGCAAAAATTTGTTGAAGGATAGTTTTAAGATGGAAATATTTTAAAAACTCAAGATATCTCGAAAATGTATCTGAATATTTTGTTTAAAATTTAAATCTGGGGATTGTGGGGTATTACCAATAATAGGCCTACTGAATACTTGTTTTTAGTGTTGAAACTCTTTGTGGATAGTTAGTTGATATTGATTTTTCAAAAATTTGAAATATTTTTAGTGGTTCAAAGGATTTGCTTCCAAATGGGTATTTATGGAGTATTTGACATGATAAATTCCACTCTATAATTACTTATTTTTAGCAAATATTTGCTTATGGCTAGTTTACTGATGAATAATTTTATAAAAATGTTTACTATTCGACAATTGGTTGTAACTATTTGGTTCCAAATTGACATTTTGAGAGTGATATCATGAAAAATTGTACTGTATACTTGTTTATTAGATAACATTTCATTTGAGAGTAGTTTACAAATGAATGTATTTTTTTCGAAAACTTGAAATATTTTAAAAATAGCTCTAGTGATTTGATTCTAAATGGATATCTTCGGAATGTTTGACATGACAATTGAGGGGCCTAAACGGAAAGGGGTACAAGTGCACTTTTCTTACTTCTGAGATAAATGGCTTCAAAGTTGGTTGGTTATTGTAAATTCTGAGTAAAAATTTTGTTTGGTTTGTATACTTAGGTGGAAAGCTGCATACATTAGCTGTCTTTTCATGTAGTTGAAACCAATTTATATCATCATCTTTTTAGTATATCATACAATCCTTTAAGCCCTTGCATTCACTTATACCCTTCTGCCTCCAACATCTGCACTTGTACCCCTTTTGCTCTGAAGGGTTTGTGCCAGTTAATTTATAAAAGTACTGCATTTTATCATATTTTTATTGATACAAAAATATTTTAAGCACTTAAAAAGTAAGAAGTTTTACAAAAGTACAACAACTAAAAATAATTTTTGAAAAAATTGTCTTCTCAAAATTCTTGAAAATTATTATTTTCTCTTCTTTCCTAGTGAAACATAAAATAATGGGGACCCTAAGTTTATTCATTATGTGACGCCTCCATTTTGGTTGGGTTTTTTTCTACTCATCATAGTCTGATTGTAAAATGTCATCATCGTTGTCCTCGATTTCTTCTTCTCTTTCATTCATGTTTCCTTGTCGTGTTGTGTCTTGTGCTCCTGTAGGTTTTCTTTTCCTTCCTTCTACTTCATGGGGCAGTGACTTGTAAAAGTTGTGGTGAATTGGAGGAATGAATGGGAGCAGTTCCATTAGGTTCCTGAACTTTGGTAGTTTAATTTTTAGTGGAGTTTCATAGAGTGAAGTTAGCTCAATGATGGGTGGTCTCCCAGAACTTTTTTTTAAATCAAGCCGTTCAAAGAGCATTTCTTCATTTAAAGTTTCTTTGTAGAAGAGTGAGAATGGAGTGTACTTCTCAAAATGCAGCCATTGCATTTTTCGGATGCCAACTATGTTATCTTTCGTGTGAATCTTCACTGCCTGGATTGATCGAAAGTCGTTGAGTTCCATCTTTTGTACTTTGAATTTTCTGCTAGCTTTGGAAACCACTGAACACCTGTCATCAGGAACAAAAACATTAGAACATTTTCTCTTTACCTTTTCGATAACAGCAAAATCCTAATCACACTCCATGAAGGAGTGTCCTGACACCAAGAATCGGTGATCTACCGATGCTACAGGAGTATTACTGACGACATAAGCCAAAAATTGGACAGTATTATTATTCTTGTTTTGCCCACCTGCATTGTCACTAAATGCATCTATATGGTTAACTGTAGGTGGAAGGTCTGTGATAAACCTCAGAAGGCAAGATATTATCTCCTGAGAGCCTCTTGAACCCTCAGTTTCTGACCACATAAACATTTTGGCTTTTCCAGTCACAAGATCATGTACAGCAAAGTTATACACCCAAAGCTGACGCAAATAATACACTTTACTGCATGTCAACAGAGGTGTTGGTAGTATTTTTGGTAAATCAAAATATATTGCAACACGAAATATTATAATGTTTAACCTAAAAAGTACTTGGTGGGTTGAATTTTATCATGTTAATATTAATAAAGATAAAATATATACTTACATTCACTGTGAGTAGTTTCTGACATGGCTGTGTCTTAGTTTTCTAAATTATTTCCTAATCTTAGGATTATTCAATGTTTATAATAAACCTTTGAATAGGAGCAAACTGTCACAAACGAATACAAAACATTAGCTCCATAGATAAAAGAGTATTAATGGCAAAGAGATACAAGTGAGCTTATACCCATTTGCTTGTAAGCAGATGAAGGTTTCTCAAAACAGTATAATTTCAAGTCACCAGAGAGCAGCACTGAGTGGGAATTTAGTTGAATCCCTTTGCCATTTTCTACTTTGGTGTATCTAGTTTGGATTTATGCACATAACTCATTTTTCACTGAAATGTCACTTGTACCCCCTTCCTTTTAGGTCCCTCAATTAATACTTTATAGATGGAGTGAGGGTAAAGTGGCCACCCTAAGATTATTACTGTAATAAATCGAATTAATATCTGAGTATTGATATGAAATTTTGTATAGTTATATATTCACCATGTACCGGTGTACCCATTAGGTTTTATTCTAGGTATGCAAACCTTTTTTTTATTTTAGAAATAAGCTTATCTTTTCAAACTATTGCCAAGTTAAATTATTTCATGGAAAGGAAAAATTTCCAGGAGTTCAAGATGAGGCAGAGGACTATGTGCATTGGCAGTCTAAGTTCATTGACAAAATGAATGTATCTTTCATAAGACAGAACTAATAATAATAATAATAATAATAATAATAATAATAATAATAATAATAATAATAATAATAATAATAATAATAATTGCTAACTGACCAATTTAGCGATTTTTTAGGGTAAAGTAGCATGGGTGATTCCACTTTACTGGTATATATATGTAATTAAATAAACCAACGAGTAATTATTGTTCATTCCTTACTTATTACACTTAACTAAATGGGTTATATATATTTAATTCAATAACCAAATCACTATTAATTTTGGTATTTTCCAGATACAATATTTACTGACAAAAGTCACAAAAATAATTATAATGGTTTTCTTCACACCCTTAACACCCTTCATGAAACCACTTCTGGCACAAAGAACATTTAACCCAACTGTCTTTTGGTGATGAATTTGAAAATCCGTCACTGAAGAAACTCATCATTTGCATTATCATCATTATCTATTTGTTCTGATGGTGGATTTTTTTATGAGGCCTAGGAATAGGATGGGGCTCTAATGGGCCAACAATTTAGTGTGGTACATAAAGTGTTGGAACCACTCTGTAAAATTCTCACCCTGCATCCAGCTATAACTGTGACAAGTGAATACTATTTCTGGGGGTGCATTATACTAAAGTTATTCTTTTCAATCGGACTTAAAGAATCTTAATCATGGGTGGTATGAGATTTCCCTCTGCCGACATGCAGATTGCAGCTGTTGAGAGGACTCCTTTCTCAGCCTCTGAGAACTAGCACCACACAATTTTTTTATTTTATTGAATTATGGTTAACTCTGTTTCATATACACTCTAAGGGCCCCGTAATTGAATGTTTTTCAACATATTGAAGAACTTGCTAGCATTTGGTCGGTAAAGTTCTTGTGCCTGGGCAGATAATATAAATTCTGGATATCTTAAAGGTGTTTCAGGGTGACGTTTTTAGAAGTCAGACAACTAATCCTTTCATGTCAAATTGGTTTGTTTTTGAAATAGAGTTTCAATTGGCTCGTTTCAGCCAATTTATAAGCTAAGCGTCTACAATCAAACAGTATCAATCCAATATTTTTATTCTTAGCTCTTTTCCTCAACGTTTTTCTTGAGACACTGACATTTTTACTGTCAGTAAAAAAATTATTTTTTTCATTTCTAACAGCTTCAACATCTTTCATATTTTGTTTAGAGTCTCAAATTGGCTGACTAGACTTTCGAATATCTTGGACGCCATTATTGTATATCATATTATTAAGAAATTTAATAGTCTGAAATATTTCAAAGAAACAGTAACCTAGTTATAAAATTGTGGCAATTATTATTACTATTATTAAATTATATCATCCCATGATTATTCATGTTGTTGACCAGATTACTTCTCATAACACTCCCCTATTACCCCAACAATGGCGATTGTTCTTATTACCTTCTTAATGCTAGAAACATTTTTTAGTAGGGTAGTTAATTTGAAATATAAAAATTTCAACAATTATATAATTTGAATTTGATCTATGTAATAGTGTTTAACTTCACTCCCATGAGCCCTTTGATCAAAGTAGTATTACAATTTTATTCATTATTTGTGCTTACCTTGCAATGAAGATCGAAAAAAAAACTTTTTGAGTCACTATTACACCACACGACTGTCACTTCTAGAGGCAAGTTTCAGACTGTTGGACTGTATATTAGTAATATTTCCGCCATATTACAGCAGTAACTAAGAAGGAAATCATCGTATGGCCACTTTGCCTCTTTAGGTCGCTTCACTCACCCCTCCGCTACTTGATTTTGAGGTAGAATTTCGCTTATGCGTGGCTTAATGAAAAATTATTCTTAAAATTTTTTGAAATATTTTAAAAATGGTTTTAATTATTTGGTTCCAAATTGGTACCTTGGGAGTGTTTTATATGACAAATTGCACTCACTATTTTCTTAAAATAAAATTCTTTTTAGAGTATGACCGATTTTCAAACATTTGTAATTATTTAAAAATAATTCTAATTATTTGGTTACAATTGGGAATACTAGATGTCATCGAATTGGCAACAAACATTGTATTCTAGCTTTTGGAATAAATACATGTTTAGTGGTAGTTAACAAAAATGTCATATTCTAAAACCATTAAAGTTATTTTAAAAATGGCTTCAATGATTTAGTTCTAAATGAGTAATTTGGGAGTGTTTGACATGACACATTACAATGAATACAGATTTTCTGGGTAAGATTTCTTTTTTTTATAACCTTGTTTTAGCACCCATCTGGGCTATACGCTTATGTACTAATTACGCTAATAGGTTAGGAATGAGGAAATTAGAGGAAGTATACATGCATGCGTGTTGAGAGAGAGTGAGAAACAATTTATGAAAATCCATCCTTAGTGCACCTGAACGGGATCCAATAAATCCCTGCTATCTACAGTCAAGTCTATTGCGAGATTTGTTCTTTAGACTATGTGTCCACCAAAGCAGGTAAGGATTCATTAAAGAGTAGTTTACTAATAAGCTATTTTTGAAAATTTTAAATAATTTTAAAATTACATCAATAATTTTGTTTAAAAAGTATATCTGATGAGTTTTTTTATCACAAATAAAGTTGTATACTTTCTTTTTTGCAGACAAATTCGTTTAAGGATGGTTTACCAATTCAATTGCATTGGTTCATTACTATCTCATTGTGAGTATGACGTGTAGACAATCTCCATAGGTGTAATCTAGTTAACGTTGTGGGCCACCAGAGCTGTAAATGTCTACACCACAGAGGACCTAATTAGATTTTAATTATATAATATATAATTAGATTTTAATTATATATATATATGTATGTATACCCAGGTCAAAGATCCTATAGTCTATAAAATTAAATTATTGTTTTGACCTTTCCTGAAGACCGTTGTATTGGCAACTACGCTCATGGACAAAATTAGAAGGGACGCTGTGTTTTCCATTGTCACAAGGTGTGGAGTTGTAATAAGCACTCCTTATGCGTTTTCCACCAGGGGGTGTAATAGGCATTTCTACGGTGATTTACACCGTCACAAGGCATGGAGGTGAAATAGGCACTCCTACTGTGATTAAAGACGTCAAATGTAATGATAAGCAATGGACACTGTTGATATTTTCTTAACAATCATAAGATTGGAAGATATAATAGGCACTGATAACCAGTTCATATCAGTCAACATCTATAGCAATGCAATAAGCACTGTTTCTCGATACTTATCAGTCAACAACTATGGATTTGCAATAGTTACTGCTACTCATTTCTTATGAATCAAAATATACATAGTTGCAATAGGCACTGCTACTCAATTATTATGAGTAAACAGGTACGGGGCTGCAATAGGCGTTGCTATCTTATCAGTCAACTGGTATGGAGATACAATAAGGACTGTTACTAGGTTCTTATCAGTCAACGTTTACGTAAGTGAAATAGACACTACTACTCCGTTATTATCAATTAACAGGTACGGAAGTGCAACAGGCACTCCTACTAGGTTTTAATCAGTCAACAAGTATGGAGGTATAATAGTCACTAATACTCGGTTCTTATCAGTCAACAGGTATGGAGGGGACCCACCTAGTTGGTTGAGTGGGTTGAGGCATCACAATTGCATTAGAATATACTGGCGATGAAGCGGAGATGGTTTTCCATCCTCTCTCCACGCAAATTCAGCTACACTTCTTCCATATTCAGCCCTCCTCATTTCGAACACATTCAATCAATTAGTATAAAGGCGTACACCCAAATTGGGTACTAATATGTTGTACTAAAAAATGTAGGGTGGTCCATAAGGCATCGCTACTCGGTTCGTATTACTCAATTGGGGGAAAAAACACCATTATCTTGCATATATACTTCACTTTCTCTATAATAGTGTTTACAAATATAATATAATCCTCGTGGAATTATTAACAATATTAGACAATTTCTTAATTATTTAGTTTCTTTTGAAACCTGGGAATGAAAGTATTTTGATCTTCGAAGAAATTTAAATCAAGATTTTGATAAACCTGAAATCAAAAAAGTTGTTTTTACAATGCCATCTCTCTGTCTATCTGGCTGTCATTCTGTCTCTAGTCTGTTTGTCTGTCTGTACCTCGGGTTAGAACCGAAACTGTTTTACGGATTGGGCTAAAACTTGGTATTTGGGGTTTTAATAAGGTCCTTCCGAGGGGTTTTTGGAATTAGATAACCAACCTCAAATATAAGGGTTGTTTACTGAATGACAAAAAGATAAAAAATTGATTTTTTATCGAAATTCGCTATAACTAATTTGATTTAAATTTTATATCTAAACACTTTTTATCATTATAAACAATATGGCAATTCTCATTTTCTCATGAAAATGACTTTGAGGGTAATTTACATAGGAGTAAATTTCCAATTTTCATTATTTCTCCGCAACTATTTGAGATACAAAATAACTTATTATAGTAAAGTTGTAGTACTATTAAAGATATAAATCTCTTATTTGAGATATATTTCTATAAAATCAATAATTTTTGAGCTATAAGTAAATATATATACTTTCTAATTCAGGTATTTGAAAAATAATTTGATTATTATTCTCTTCGGTGGACAAATATGTTTCACTTTTCTCAATTTCTCTGCAAGTGTTAATAATTCCTAACGCCATAGAGCGAGTAATTAACAGCGTATATGATTTAATTTATGATCATTGGTGCAATGCTTCCACAACAATGTATTGACCTATTATTTCGTTTCACAAATCTTAGGAGTTTTTAGTAAATTTATATTTTAAGATTAAAGTGGTCGAAATTCTGTGTGATATACCGTTTAAATTGTTTATAATATTGTCCCACACCACTTCTGAATAATGTGTATATACTTGGTTTGTTACACTTAATTACTTTCTCTCTATCTTACAGGTAGAGAAAGTATGGTGATCGTCAAAAAATTCAAACTCGAGATTTTGATGAAACTTGACGTTTCATGAGTTTCTGAATCCGAAAAA
>CABFWB010004229.1:0-63363 GCA_902151455.1 Timema bartmani
TGCGACGTCACTCGCATAATGATTGGCTGGCTAAATCACGTTATAACCTTCAAGTAACGTTCACTTAAAGTAAAATACCTCCTAGGACATCTTTTACGTTAAGTTAACTTTAAGTTAACGTTAAGCTGATCGAGATCCCGGCAATACGGAAGGCGGTCCCCTGGAAAGTGCTGTAAAGCCTCAAAGAATTTAAGTTACTTTCTATAAGTGTACTACATTGGTGGATACGTGAACTAAGGTGTCAGCCTCATCTGGTCAGGTTAGTCGCTGACGGTAAGGTTGGGGCTCAAATCCAGGCAGCTGGAATAGAGTGGTGTTTTACCATCATGGCTTCTCACTTTTCGTAAATGGACATGCAGTTACATTTTTCTGATTTCTACCTTACCCATCCATACTCGATTAGATTAATTAAAATGCGCGTAGTTTGGGTGGATAGTAAGAATGAGTGTAAAAAACACAAAAAGAGTTCTTATGACGTACAGTTATTACACTATAAGCAAGGTGAAACTTTGGAATATTAGTGTAAATTAAATTCGTCACTAGTGCTCGCTTCTGTGGTCAAACTACTGTAAGGTTTATGTCTATCTTATAGTTGAATGAACTTCCTCTGTCAAGGAGATCGAGGTTGGAATACTGGTCAAATATGCTGAGTTTATTTTATTTCTTAATGATTTCTTAATATTCTTACACGCAAATGAGGATACATTTTCTCTAACTTATACTTTTACCCTACTATACTAGCGTAGTTATCTTATATGCATATAGCACGAACGGATGGAGAGATACAGTGATAAAAAAAAAGACGACAAATATCTACTAGTCAGTAAATAAATTATCCTTTAGGTAAAATACAGAAAGTTATTTATTCTTCCGTTTGCTAAATGTTTCTTCATAACTCTCCTTGAATTCCTATGACAACACTACTAGAGATTATTAATCATCCTATGTACAGTACATTAGACAGTAGGGTGAAATATTGAAGAATGTATTCCATTGTTTGAAAAAAAAACATGTCTAAATAGAACCACGGATTATTCTGTCATATTTTGGTAACCCCCTCCCCCTTTTTCTTCCTACACGTCCCACAAGCGCGACAGCAGGGCCAAATTTTACCCTTCTCTGGACGTGATATCTTGCAAAACAGGCCCTAGGCTACGGTGATACTGGCGACCTGGTCACCAAGACCAGGATACTAGCTCGCAAAGCCTTGTCATATACGAGGGTGGCCATGCTAGGACCCAAATATCCGGCAACAGTGGCTTTGTCACAAATGTGAGTGACTTTTAAGTCTCCCTTATAACTAAAATAGTTTGACGTTCTGGGCGTCACGGTGTTCTGGATCGCAAATATGACAAGTGAAAAAGAGCACTAGTTTATGTAAGAGTTCTTTCAGCTTTACATTAAAAAGCCTTTTCGCTTTTTATGGATAAAATATTGCTCCAGCAGATGAGTTTAGTTTAGTTTTACACGTATGGTAATCCCAAAATTTCTAGAATAATTATCATGAGTATAGAGACTGTTGAACAAGACTTTTTTTTAGGTCATCAAAGTTTCTCTATTTAAATGGCCACTTTGCTCATGAAAATTATGCTAGAGCTGTTTAGATTCATATGAGTAGAAAAAAAAAATACTAAATGTATTTACTGAAGCCATGGCAATAATTATTTTTTTTATCAAAACCAACAAATACTGACCTTAACTCGTGTTAAATTCCACCTCATCCATTATTGATGGAACAGTTGATGCTACATTTGGGAGGGGGAGGGTGGGGGGTGTTATCAGATAGGATGGAACTAATTATAACCTATTCTCTATCCACTCACCCATCTTTAAGATGGGGTTGTAGGGGACGCAAGAAAATCTCAGTGTTTTCACAGTTTTTATATCAAAACATTTGTTTGTTCAAAATAAATCAAATATTGCCTCGGTACAGACATAGAGTTTAATTTCTTCACACGGTGACATCAAAAATTTCTTGAATATCTATAAAGAATGTCCGGGAATTTAGTGACAACTCTTTTACTTCATTTATAAAATTAGTCATCTAATCTCACTACTTTCATGACAAATATTCAAGAACTGTTGATATTACAATGTAAAGATAATTAGACTATGTTTATACTGAAGCAATATTTTATTTACTTTGACCAAATAAAATTTTGCTTTGAAAACTACAAATATATAGCCCTTTTTTCACGCTCTCTACATCTCCATACAATACAGTACTTGAGGGAATATTAGTCAGTCCCGGAACTCAAATGGCTTATAACTAAAACGTTTGTGTTAATGCATTTTAAATATAATTCATTTAAATTGCTTTCAATAATTTTAATAGCTTCAAATTTAATGAAAATTCAATTTTTGATGATTATAAAAATAGGGGATTCTGAGAAATTTGTTAAAATCTTTTTGTTAAACTTGTGTACATTGCAGATAATATCGATGAGAGGAATAAAAGTTAGTTAAGGGTGTTTCTAAGAGAATTTACCAATATTAATTTTCACTATATATACATATATACATATATATATATATATGCATGGATAAATTATCATACATATATATAACTAAATTATCTATATATAAAACTAAATTACATGTATACAACAACTAGATTATTTTAGGTAATTTAATCAAATTTCTTAACAATCTCGTCACGGAGTTAGACAATATTTTGCTTTTTTTCTATTATTAAAAATAAAGCGATACAAAATTATCTTTTTGTTTACTTTGAATATTAATATTGTTGAAACGCTTCTAATTTGTGTGCCTTAGTGATTAAGAAATATGTATTTAGAATATAAATGTAGATTGTGGATTAAAGTTACCCCATTTGACGGTGTCTACTTGTTTTATTTCAAGGGAGGGAGAGTAGACTTGTATATTTATGACAAGAAATGATTAGGTACCTGTGTCTGTTGTCTGGATCTGACAAGTTCACCGTTCTTCTCAGTAATTATAAAATTATTGAATGTGTCTCAAACATGTTACAAAATAGATGCTCCTACTTGATTTTTTTGTTTTGTTTTTGCTCTAAGACTTCCTGTAGCCATCAATTCATTTTGATTTCCACAAAGAATGCGCCATGACATAAAACAATGTACACTCAACCAAAATTTGTGGTAAGTGGTGAAGAGAAAATGTTCACAATATAGATATTATTAGGTAAATAACAATCACGTGATAAGCTGTAAACCAATCATGGGTATCAGCGTTATCTGAGTCGTATGTTTGGTATGACTTAATATAATTTTAGCTTTCCCGGTTTTGAGCAAAAAAATCTGCCTGGTGGATCCGATCAAATTTCAAAACAAACTGAATCAATCAGTCCGTGTGCAGACAGCAGTATCTACTGTTGTGAGGTGATTTAAAATAACTCGTTAAACGGAAAGCCTGTATGTCATTCTCGTTCTTTGTTAATTAGACCCGCCTCAGTGGTGTAGTTAGCAAAAGTGCTAGTTTCGTGTTGAGCTAGTCTGCCGAGGACAGGGAGATCTAGGTTCTAATCTCGGTCTGGTGAACTGAGTTTTTTCCTGAATGGTTTTCCACTCTCCCTCCACGCAAATATAGATTCACTTCCTCTAAATTCAACCTTCCCAATTCCTATCCCATCAGCGTAATTACTAATAAAGTGTATAACCTGAACGGATGGACTTCTGTTCTGGGGGTCCGGGGTTCAATCCCCGGTCCCGACAAAGATTTATCTGATTGTCAAACCCTTCCTTCCCCTCTGACAAGATGTGTATTAATCACAACTTGTGAATGTGAGGAATGCCAGGCCACCACCGTGGTTCGGATCCCACGTTAAACTGTAGGTCTTCCATTTCATCTCACAATCACCCTATCATCATTACACACTTGCGTAAGTGTGTAGAATCCGAACGGGTAGTAAGACGTGGTACTAATAATAATAGTAAGACGAAATGCTATTAAAAAACTGGAAGCATCAGTCATGTCAATAATTTAAATTATCTCTTTTTCCACTAGACAATAAACTATGTTGAGAGTTCGCTGTATTTAATTTAAGTTGCAAAACATCATCTTTAACATACATTATTGATAGTCTGTGAATTTCTGCGCTGCTCCCGAAGTTCTTTTTTTCTTTTAGCACGGCGTCTTACTATTCATCTGAGTAGACATATGTAATTTATTCACGAATGTATAAGGGATGAATGGGGTTTATTTTATAGGAAGTGTGCCTGCATTTGAGTGGATTGAGAGGAGAAAAACGATGCTCAGTACACCCGAACGGTATTTCAACTCCGATCTCCCTCTCATTGTAGTCCAGTCTATTGATAGAGTTACACTTTAGGCCAGGGGTGGGGGTTATTTTGACACTGGAAGGTCATATGCCACTTCACAAATTCCTCATATGGCCACACATTTCATGATGGTATAGTGAATTCTGCCAAAATATAGCAGTGAACCAACCATAAATAGATAGATAAATCGATAAGAATGTTTAATTTTCTAACACTAGGCTTTAAAAATAGATATTTTCCTATTTAATTAATTAGAATACACCCCTTTTGATAGTGTATTATTTATAAACGATGAAGATATATAGTTAACAAAATATTCGAAGAGGCCACTCCAAACACTCAAAAGGCCGCAGGCTCCTCAATCCCTTTCTTAGAACATTCGACCAGCCAGAGGAGGGGGGTTCTCTATTTTCTTCAAACGTGTGATTCAAGTTTTACAAGGTCGGGTGATAACGTGACAACTTTGTTCGAGTGTACACCAATGAATGGGAGGTGTCTCCGTGCTAGCCATTACCAACACGGCGGACATCTAATCACTTGCAGCCAGACTTCAAGGGACCCAACTAAAAACACCGCTTACTAATCATGTCGGTTTTCCTTTACAACACTTAGGCAATAACACTGAAAAAATTAAACTTTTTATTTTCGGAACTTTTCATTTGAAGACCTCCTCCCTTTTCTAGCGATTGAGGGTGTAGTCTCGATTAGTGAGCTAATAGTTTTTTTGTTTCTTCGTTTAAAAAAATTAGTTTATAAACACCTCACACGGTGTTTTTTTTTTACTCATTTTGTGTTTAAATTGCTAACCCTACCCCCCCTCCCCCTACTCTAATAGTAATGTTAAGGTTAACTTTCTAAGACACCTGATTAACACTAGCCACACGGTGACCTGGTGGTCCAGGGGTAAGGTGTCGGACTTCTGTACTGGGGGTCCGGGGTTCAATCCTTGGTCCCGGCACAGATTTCCCTCACCTATGACAACACGTGTATTAATCACAACTTGTGAATGTGAGGAATGCCAGGCCTCCACCGTGGTTCGGATCCCACGTTAAACTAGTAGGTCCTCCATTTCATCTCACAATCAACCTACCATTACATACTAACATAAGTGCGTACAACCCGAATGGTTAGTAAGACGCGGTGCTAATAATAATAATAATAATAATAATGATAATAATAATAATAACCATAACAATAACCACATCTCATTAAGGCACATTTAACCATCTTCGGTGGCTGCATGGTTTAAACCATCACTCTTGTGTTAAACTAGAATGCCAATGACAGGGAGACTGGGGTTCGAATCCTGGTCTGGTGTACTGAAGTTGGTTTTTCCTAAAAATGTTTAACTCCCTCTCCAAACACATGTTCGTACACTTCCACTGAATAGAAGCCTCGTGTTCGCTAAAATCTTTAGCGCAATTAGTACATAAGTGTATATCCCGAACGGGTAGTAAGACACGGTGCTGATATCTGTCAAACGTGTCCTGGAATCTAATGACAACTCTTTCTTTTCATTTAAAAATTGTATTGTCATATGTTAATATGGTCAGAACAAATATCCAATATTTGTTAAGATCAATTTTATGTAGCAAATTAAACTATTTGTGTCTTTTGGAGCAATATTTGATTTAATTTTCCAAAAAAAATTTGTTTGCTAGGTAAACTGCAAAGAGACTGGCCCAAGTTCACGCACCCTTCCAATATACGAATAGTAATCAGTTAAAATCTGACGTACAGATCTCAACCATCAGTCTTGGTTTTTAATATTTAACTTTATGACTGCAAAACTGACTATTTTAAATCACATGAATAGTAAGTTAACTCTCTGAGGTAAACTTTTATCTTAGAATTAATCCACTAACGTCTAGGCAATACGATACATGTCTTTCATACCTGTGTTTTCCGTGACCACACTAATTAATCTATCGGAAAAAGAGGACGTTAGTAAAATTTCAAGAAAACCCCCTAGAACTAGTCTTGAAGATGGATGTAGATACCCACTGGAAAAAAACCAGGCCAGAATTCTGAATCTATTCTCTCGCGTCTAACTCAACTAGTTAGCTCTACGATAACGCTAACGGTTATGAAGAAACACGCATTCTAAGCTAATATTTCCATATGCACCCTTTCAAAAAAAACGTTAATAGCCTTACACTCAGTAACACATCTGAGGAGCTGTAGGTCTTATGGAGAAAACCTTTATCTTAGCTCTCTCTCTGTTAACTCCTGCAAAACTCCTCATTCTCAATTATGTTGGAAGGGGGTATTTTGTGGTAAGAAGAAGCTTCTGGCAATATCAAATGACCAGAGTTGTAAAATTTGTTTTATATTCAAGGAAAGATTAACCACACGAAAACAAATAAAATGAAAACGTTGTTTCTCAATAGTAATCATACAGTTCCCTCAGATATGTTTTTCTGTGTGGTGTTAGATAAACAAATAGATATAAAACTCGGAAAAGATAAAAAAATACTGACCCGACTGAGGTTCAAACTTACAAAGTCTCTCAGAAGCGTTCATAAGACGCTTCAAGACACAAGGCCTCGTTGGCCTCGTCGACGTGAACCTACAGATGTCCCTTCAGACCTGTCCTGTGTTCTCTTGTCAGCACCTGATTGTTGCTTGCAGTCATTGTTAACTCTCTAGGCTAATCGCCGTACAGTGGAACTATGTGCCCACACACTCAAGATGAACCACACGTGCGTACACACACACACATACACACACACATGCAGGTACACATTATGTAATTACTCCCACTCTTACACCTCTTCTCATATATTTATGCAAATTACAAGAGCACATGTTTGGTTTCTGACACTAATTTGTTCATCATTTTCTACATTTTCGTCCGATCCTGATGGCTTAGAAATGACGCCAACGATTGGTCCAAAACTTTAAGAGAGAAGACATTAAATATCCTTAGGTAAACTGTTACCTCTTTCTCACCCATGATAAAATAAGTCTACTCATAGTTATTAAAACGTATAAAACAGGGGTGAGAAACCCTTTTGACATTGGAGGATCACGTGACACTTCATGGATTCCTAATAATGACGCACACTTCATGTACAGTCAAGTTTGCCAACATTTCAAAGAGGCAATCTGGTTAATATTACTCCCCAACTTGTATAGCCCTAGCTCCAAGGGATTATGAGGTCCTAAACCTCTTCCCAGTCAGATGAAGACATCCAGTTCGTTTCTCTTGGGGCACGGATATCTATGTTCCGATTTTTGAAGGAAGAACAGTATCTGGTAGTTACGAAAGTTACTCAAACAGTTCTAATATATTCATACATCAAGTCATGTTCCCTGAAGCTGTCACTTTCTATAAATATTATCAATAACTATAAAATAACACGAAAAATACAGTAAAATGTTATCATTATAGACAAGAAATAATTTTTGTATTTTCTAAACTGTTCTTCCAACAGAAATAAAGCTATAGATCATCTCAGGCTCGAGTGGTGAAAGCCCGATCTTATACTTTAGTGGGAGAAAAATGAAGGTTAAAAGGAATCATTAGAATAAAGATGTATTTGATTTTAGATAAAGGCTTATTAAAATAGTCGAGGTAGGGAAAAATTAGAGAATTAAGTAAAAATAAAAGGGACATTTTGAAATATCGATGTGTTTATGTCTGCTCGTAGTGGCTATAAAAAGAGTGGTGGTACTGGACTACTACACTAGCAGCACACGGGCCAAACTAAATCGATGTTTACTAATGAAGCTGATTTTGAGCCGTGAGTCAGTTTTGGTCTCTTATCTAGTGACAAATTAATAATTATGATAGTGCGACTCTCAGGGAGAGATATATAAATAAGAGAATTTAATTTTTTAACGTAATAGTTTAAATTAACGATTTTTTTAATTTTAATTAGTGAAAATGCATGCCATTTGAGAATGAACAATTTAAAAACTATAAAGATACAAAATTATTAAGGATATGCAAAAAAGGCTCACCGAACAACGTAAAAGGCCGCGTATATCCTTAATGCAACAAGTTTTATGCCTGGTCTAAACCTTAGTTAATCCTTAACATTGTCTAAAATTGTGACTTGCTATAGTATTAGCATGCGAGGAAAAAAGATAAGTAAAAGAAAACCTTAAACGCCTAGTTTCGACTGTATTTGAAATACATTTTTAAAAAGGTTTATTTTCCCAAATTGGTGTGATAGTAGTGACATTAGTTATTTACTAGGCTACACGCAACTGCAAGGCCATAGCCAACCATTAACTTTAGGGGGAAAGGGGGGTTAATGAGCACATCCCCCAATTGCAGGTGACCAGGAAATTTTTTAAATGATAAACAGTCCTAGAAGCTCTGGGAAGTGTTTTTATGGCAACATAACCCCCTAACTGCTGAAGGCTAGGAAAAAATCATAGATATTAAACACCTCTAGAAGCTCACTGAAGTGTTTTTCATGTTAACATAGCCCCTTAATTTTTAATTTGTACTAGTTCCTTGAACTATAAATAAAATTATATATATTTTGTTCATTCAATTTCAGAAGGGTTTGAGCCCCCAACCTCCACGCCCTCCCCCCTGGCACATAAGAGTAAATGTTAGAACTTGAACTAAAACTAGAATATAATAAAGAGCCTGTGAATCTGTTTGCCACTTGAGATTGACTTAAGGTGGTTTCTTCTCGCAAGACTTTTGTTAATTTTTGTGTAATTGGTGCTTTATATTTATTTATATTGCGTTTTATATATACTTTAATGATTGTTGCTTCAGTTCAAATATGAGTCGGACATGTTAAAACTGTTGGCAAAGCTTATCTTTGTAGACCTTAGGACCTTAAGTTTGGATGGGAGGGAATTGAGTTAAGGCTAAGGGAGTTAGCAGCCTTAATAGCAATTTTTTTTAAATCAATGCAAAGTAAATGTTGCTTCAGTAAGGGCCGGTCTTATGGCCACGGGCTGAATATTGCTATCGGGAGGTTAAAACTAGCTACCAGTTAAATACCACTTTAATATTTTACGTGTTTTATGAACTGAATTTATCTGTTGGATAACAATCTGTATGATAAATATATTTTTATGTATAAAATGCAATGTTTCTACTGGTGCGCGCATGCGTATAAGCCCAGACGCAACCGTTACAGCCTAGTGAGTGGCGAGAACGTTCAACATTTGTTAAATAATGGCGGCTAAACGAGTGCAAGGAAACAGATGGTGTCACGTGGGTGTAGAAGCTAAGATGTGCTAAGAACTAATTTCGGTGTCTGCCAAAATGTGGTCAATAGTTGGGTACAAAGTTTACAAAATTTCATTTATTGTACTCACATTTTGATAATTTGTTCTCATATAAATATAACTCTATAAATAGCTTGTCAATTTATATAAAAGTGTGAATTAAATGTTCTAACTTTATATGGTTAGAACCCGCGCCTGTGCTTACATAAAAACAGATCCTGATATGCAAAACCTCATTAAAAACAACGCGTCACTATGTTAACATTCATTTTAACTTTCAGATAAAAGTTATCATGTACTTATACCTCCTGATAAAAATATGATGGATAAATACATATTATCTGGCAGATAAATGCTGTCTTTCAGTCACAATACGCACTTTTAACTTATCCACCAGATATAAATATTTATCTACCAGATTAATATTTATCCAGGAGTCATGAGACCGGGTCTAAGTACGTTTATTTTAATTTGATACATATAGTAATCTCAACCATTATGAAATTATACTGATGGCCATAGTGTCAGTTGATGATAAACTCTTTAAATAAAGATAAAAAGCTCTCATCAAATACTAGAATAGTATATGATAGAATATTTATTTGATAGTATCGGTGAAGAATTTGACATGATAGTGAAAACATAATTTTGCATTCATAAATAATGGCTGAATTTTTAAATTTGATTTCTTAAATAGCAGTTACAATTATTGTGTTAAAATTTAAATTTTAAAAAGAGTTTTGTGTAAAATTAAAAGTATTTTTTTTAAATTAAAAATTATTATTAAAGGGTAGTTCACTAGTAGGCTATTTAAACTAATGTTTTTCCTAAACAAAATAGACTATATAAGAAAGATTGTATTAGTCTTCCGTAGGCTGCTAATTATTTCTCTTATTTTTAACACAACGATTAATCATTTAACTATCAAATTAAATGTTTCTAATGAACCACTGTTTAATTTATTGTGTCAAAAAATAATTGTTACAAAAACATCCAGAGTATGAACCTTAACCTTCCATCCCACCTTTTTACTTCATCATATAAAGATAAATTATTGTAAACGTGAACATTTTAGACTTCGAGATTATGATGAGTCTTTACGTTCTATGTGACCACGAATCCAAAAAACAGATTTACTCATTTGTGTCTGTCCCCAAGTCTGTCTGTTTTGGCCACTAATCTAAAATGGTTTGACGAGTTTTATTCAATATATGTGTGTGTGTGTGTGTTGGAGGTCAATACCACTGTATTTTTTTTTTATTTTGACCCTAGTCCTCAAGTTAAAATCAGTTTAATGATAAATACTTATGTTTTAATTTGAATACTTTAAAAAATGGCTTTAGCGATTTGGTTCAAAATGAGTGTTTGTTAAGTTTCTTACACGATGACAATTATTCATAATTATTTTTACAAAATAATAAATCATTTTATAGAAGTCTACTCATAAATATTTTTTGTAAAATATAATTTTTTTTGAAAAGAGCTTAAACGATTTAATTAAAAATTGGTATTGGTACGGTTTTACTTGATAAATATTAATTTAGGTTTTTTCTAAAATAACTTAGTTTAAGAGTAATATAATTACGACAAATAATAGAAGATTGGAAAGTTTTCGAAATGGATATAAGGATTTAGTTCAAAGTGGGTATCTGGGAATAATTGTCTGTGTTAGATTGGAATACATTTTACTTTTACACATTAAAATTAATTTAAGGGTTGTATAAAGATAGCTATTTGTGAAATATTAAAATGTATTTGTAATATTTTAACAATTTGGCTTAAAATGTATATATAAATAATGTTTATTGTGATTAACAAGATCATTTTTTTAAGAGAAAAAATTATTTAAGGGTAGCTCACTGAAAATATATTTTTGAAAACTTTCTTCGACTGTGCGATTGTGTTACACCATTTTTCTTTCTTTCCATATTACAGATAGATAAATTATTGTGATCGTCAAAAAAACCGGACTGGAGATTTTGATCCAAAAAAAAGTTGTTTTTGAATTTATGTCTGTCTGTACCTCGGAGTTGAGCCTAATCTATTTTACCAATAGGGCTAAAACTTGGTATCTATGGTTTTCATAGGGTTGCTCCGAGGCGATTTTGGGATTGGTTATCCAACCCTAAAATTAAGTGTAGTTTACTGAAGGGTGAAGAGAGAAAAATTGATTTTATCAAAATCGGCTCTAACGACTTTGATTAAATTTCATTTCTAAGCATTGATCAATATTTTTAAAAATGGCTACTCTCAATTTATCGTCAAAATTACATTAAGGGCTCCGGTCTGATACGTAACTTCTCATTTTCTTATATATCCGTAATTATCTGAGATGTGATATTACTTATCATTGAAAATATGTATGTCTATTTATTTAAAAAAATATTTTATTTGAAACATACTTTTATGAAACCAATAATTTTCAAGCTATACCCATATATATTTTTTTTAACTTTTCTAACACAAAAGTATTGCGACCGTAAAAAAAATCTAACCCGAGATGTTGATAGATTTCGACGTTTCATGACCCCCCAAACCGTAAAAAGTTATGTTCGCAATGCCATCTGTCTGTGTGTCATTTTAACCCTAAAATTAAGAGTAGTTTAATAAAGGGCGTAAAGAGAAGGAATCAATTTTCTCAAACTCGGTGCTAACGATTTTGATTAAAATCGTATCTGGGTGCTGATTAACATTATAAATAAAATGGTTAATTTAATTTTCCAATGAAAATTATATTTAGGGTACTTTACAGAAGCGGAAAATTCCGTATTAGCACTATTAAAAATAAAACACTTTTATTTGAAATCTTTTTTTATAAAACCAACAGTTTCTGAGATATTGGCAAAAATATTAATACAATTTTGGGAACTTTAATATTGTAAAGAGTTAATACTTAAGTTTTAACGCAATAATACTCTGATTCCATAGAATAAGTAACTATTAGTGAGTCTCTCAATAAGTTTATGTTCTTTCTACTTAAACTTCTCAGGAGAAATATTTGGACACCAATTATATATATCGATCATTTACTCAATAGTCAATATTTACCTTTTTTATTTGTCTAAATCTATAAATGACGAATTTAATAGCAATGCGATGACCTGAAGATGGGCAACACCCAATAAAACGTCGAAAATTTTAACTGGGCGTTGAAATTTATATAAGTGTTGACCCTTGGGGACCCAATATCGATCTTTTTTATTGTTCCATTGAATACACAATTGAGGAAATCAATTCCTTAAAAAAAACCATAAAATTTAAAAGCAAGAATAAAAAAAGTATTACGTAAGTATAGTGCAATTTATGCTCGGGTTTGCTAGTGTATATTTCGTGTCACATATATTATGAGTTTTGAGTAAGTATCTCCATTTTTGGACAATGGAGTGAGAAAGTCCGTGTGGAGCTCCGTACCATTTATTTTTCATCGTGCCTCCCCACCCGTTTGGGCTAAACGAATATGCACTAAGTACACTAGTGTGTTAGGGATGAGTGTTAATTTAGAGTAAATGTGTCCACATTTAGAGTAAATGTGTCCACATTTTCACGGGATTGAGTAGTAAAAATATAAGAAAAAACCCCTTCCGTTCACATGAATTGTTTTTTAACCCACATCTCCCTGTTTTAGCAGTCCAGTCAATTGTGACAGGGCTGTTTTGACCATTCTACCACCAAAAATTAAAAAAAGTAAATCTTAAATTCATATCAATTTGTTCACATAGTGCATGCTTACACAGTCTTTGGTGTCAAGATCACAATATACTATTTCACTGATGATTTAGAGCACGAGTTTTAAAAATCACCCTTTTTTGCTAATGTAGGAACCAAGAGTTAAGGGTGATATTTTTGCAGATTTTATATCAAAACCATTTTTATGGTCGAAAGAAATCAAATAATATTCCGGTAGAAACACAGAGCTTAATTATATCCACACGATGATATCAACAGTTGTTGAATATTTATGTGTCAAGTATGTCCTGTAATTTAATGACACATTTCCCCTTAATTTGAAAATTTCTCATTTAATGCCGCTATTCTACTGACAGAAATTCAACCACTGTTGCTATCACCATGTGTAGATAATTAAACTCTATATTTCTACAGAAGCCATTTTTTAATTATTTTTGTCAACAAAAATTTTGCTATAAAAACTGCAAAAACACGTCCCTTAGCTCACATTCCCTATTTTCCAACTCAACTCTGCTCTTAGTACATTGTCAGCAACAAACCAGACAAGACAAGACTGATATATTTTGTCCGTTGATGTGCGTTGGCCCCTATTATTCTGAGTTACAGAAGTAGAGACGGTTTCTGTGAGAGAGTTGATTCACTCTTGCACTTACACTCGCTGTATACTGGGGCTACACCGCATGTGTTTCGCTAGAGGGGTGAATGCTTCAGAAATGGCACAGGTATTTACGAATCATATGATTTGGCTTCCAGGTTTTTCTGCACACCGACACTTTTATGCCAGTCTTGTTCTTGTTTTATTTTTATAAGTTTGGCTTCCTTCTTCAGGTATTGGATTTGATTGGTTTTATAAAATTACTTTAATGTTTTTTCTAAGGAATTTTAGAAATAAAACAATTTTTTTTTCCCCTTGAGAAGAAATGTGGTGAAATTGATTGAATACATTAAAAATCAACTTTAACATGCCTTGTAATTATTATTGTAAATGTAAATATATACTATCTGAAAAACTATCTCGATTTTTTTTTTTTAGTTTGTAAGTTTCTAAGAACCTGAGTGCTTCGTAGCTTAGTAAATTCCATGATATTTTTATTATTTCAATGAGTAAAGAAGAAAAGCTACAGTTCTTTTAATTTGGAACTTTGCTTTAAAATGTAACTTAAAATAATTATACTTCTAAAATGTATGTGTGATTATCACCATTTTCCCACGCTGATTTCACTGAAGGATGACAGCTTGACCTTGATGATGCAGTTCTTAAAACCAATTCCCTTCAACGCGTTTACATGGATATGACAAGTGGGAAATGGTTTCCGGCGATAAAAAATATAGTGGTTGAGACTAATAGACGGATAAAGATAAACATGGTAACCTCATTTCTTTTGGTTGCCAAACACATTACTATAATTAATATTTATAACTAAATATGTCTATTAATGTAATTGAGACTGTTGGGGATTACCTATGAGCCCATCTTGCTCCGGATTAAACAGAGTATTATTTCGCACCACAAATCGTATCCAAGTGCAGTTTCCTAAATCCTTAATCTTACAGCAGTAGAAATGGAATCACTGAAATAGTATGTTTAATTATAAGATGGACATTTGTAACTTTTACTAAAATTTTTAAAATATTGTAAAATGTTTTTACCTTTCTCATTCCAATTTATCTAACAAAGACTTCAGGTTACCGGAATAAAATGCGACTCCTGGTTGGTAGTGTATTTTCTAAGCTAAGAGGGGTCTCTTAAATGGTTTTGAAGCTTCACAGCTGCTATTTATGTAAGAAACACAGCAGTGTTGGGATATTTCCCTTCAGGTTGGCTGTTCCCTAAATTAACTTCTTAGATGCGTCCCTTCAGGCATGAATTTCTTTAAAATTTTATATTCTCCTAGCTCTCCTTTGAATACCACAGACAGTTTTAATAGGAAGAACCTCTTCTTACATCTAGAAAAGCTACTAGATCTACTTTCATGTATTCATACATCAGGTCATGTGATATGTAACTTGAACTTTTAATAGATATTATCAAAATCTTTGAAATAACATAATTATTATAGCAATATATAATCAAATCTGGTCACAAATACAAAAGTATTTTATTTAAAGTCCTTTCCTATGAATATTATAATGTATCTTCTAAATATTACTATAATGTATGGTAATAGACAAATATTAAGCCAGTACTGAATTATATATTGATTTAGGTTAAGAAAGCCAAGGAGAAATCTATCAATAGCATTGCTAGAAGTCAGAATTTTCCTGAACTCAGAAAGTCTCAGGCGTTAAAAACCCGAAGTGGTAATTATTTGAAAAATAATTTTTAGAAATATTAATACGTATTACAGCTGTAAGGAATTAAAAGGGACTTATTTGTATAAAAAAATGTAGTAGACTCAAATTAAAGTCAAACGTTAATCTTTTATTTTATGATATCAACAAAGTGCCTCGTACAAAACGGTGATATTTTCCAACTGAATAGAAAACAAGTCAACAGTTAAAGTTTGTTCAGCTTAGGAATTGTTTTCTGAAAGGCCTTTTTCCCTAGCAGAAAGCTATTATACAGTAGGATATTGGTAGGAAAAAAGTCCTCTCAGAGAGAAATTCCTACCGTGAATGGAGTACAATGTGTTCGACAAACTATCATCGTCGCTATAAGCAAAACAAGCAATTAACATGGGACTAGACTGGCAAAAGCTCATAATATAATTTTAAGCTATGTTTTATTGCAGATGCATGTGCAAAAATGGTGAGGTCTCTGGCTCTAGACAAAAGTACCAAATATATATATAATATATATATATACATATATGTATATATTTAATTGAATAAAAGGGATTTAATTTATTATATTATCTTATAGATAGATTCATAATTTTGATATTGAGTTGTATTGTCTAAAAATATGCATTAAATTTGTATTTTTTTCTACCGAAGTCATTTCCTTAAAGGAATTTCATTTTTGTTGCCAACATTAAAAATTCTGAGTACAAGTTTGGATACAATGACAATGTGAATTGGCTTCGCGTATTTTGTTATAACTTATTCACTTGCTATTTCATGATATCTGCCATCATTATATTATTACAAGTTTCACCAATAAATTTGGTACTGAAACATCGACCTTTAGTTCAATACTATCAAATAAATACCAAAAAGGGAGTTACGCAGTTGTTACAACGAGTCCATTCACGTGTTCTCGTATTCAGGCCCAGGTAGAATCTGGACCGGCGTTGAAAAGAACAGAGATTGATTCAAAACGGTTCATCTTCGTCAGAAGCGTATCCCGATATTTCCCCCTAGGCCGAGACTACAGTGGTAATAAATGTTTTTCGAAAACTCGCTTTCATTACTCCATGAAGTATTTTAAAGAGTATGTAGGCTGACATGTTGGGGAGTCGTTAAAAATTGGTTATGTGGAGGAGGTTGCAAGATCTGTGGAGGTATCATCAAAGCCAGACAAATACTAAAAATAAAATTAAATAAAAAATTACCTCTGGCCCTTAAAGGTTGCCACGTGAGTAAAGACGTCAGTCTCGTTTTATCTGGTTTTATGGCGATGCAGATGTTAAGATTATGAACCCGCCCTGTTGAACTAGTTTTTTCCTTGAATATTATTTTTCAATTTTCCTTCTTGAAAAGTGAGAAAAGAGAAACATATTTGTCGATCAAAGAGCATAAGAATTAAATTCATTTTCAAAGACCTATATATATAAACTATATATTTATGTATGTATATAACTATATATATAAATGTTTAAATTCAGGTCTTTGAAAATGAATTTGATTCTTATGCTCTTTGATGGACAAAGATGTGTCTTCTCAATTTTTTCTTAACAGTGTTCCTGGTTCCTAATGCCATAGAGTAAGTAAGAGTGCATATTATTTTACTTATGAGCTATGGTGTAATGTTTCTACAACAATGTATAGACCTATTATTTTGTTTCACAGCTTATAGCTTATAGCTCAGAGATTGTTAGTTCTATTAAAATGTATTACAGTTAAAATATTGTTATCTTTAATAGTTACTACAACTTTACAATTACAAGTTATTTCGTATCTCAAATAGTTGCGGAGAAATTATGAAAATTGGAAAATTTACTCCGAATAAAGTACCATCAAATTCATTTTCATTAAAAAATGGGAGTTTACATCTTGTTAAAAATGGTAGATAGTGTCTATATATATAATGTAATCAAAATCGTTTCGAGTTTCAAGAAAATCGATTTTTTCTCTATTTGCCCTTCAGTAAACTACAATTAAATCTAGGGTTAGAAATCTAATTCCAGAATCTCCTCTGGGGGACCTTGTGAAAAACCAAGATATAAAGTTTTAGCTCAATTGGTAAAATAGTTTTGGCTCTAGGCTGAAATACAGATAGACAAACAGACAGACGGCATTGCGAAAACTAATTTTAGGGTTTCAGGCGGTCATGAAACGTCGACAATCATCAAAATATCGGGTTCGGGTTTTTTTTATGATCACAATACCTTGTATCTAAAGTGTCGAGAGAAAGTAAAATTTACAATAATCACACCTACTCATTCTGTTTGTAGTTCAAAAGATAAAATGGGTCTAGTTTAGTATTGGGCATTTATCGATGAAAAACACCACTAAATTTAATCATTACTGTACTGTACATTTATTATAATTATAGTTCTAGAGTGTAATCCAATTTTTCGTAAAAATATAATAATATTCTAACAAATACTATTTATAATATGTGAAAATTGATAACCAATATTAGTATGAAGGACCTTTTAAATAAATAGTTATGGCCAAAATGTATAATTATTTTACTATATTATTAGTGTTATTCTATGGGCAACTAGAATATTTATTAAGAGTGGGTGCTTCACTTAAATTAACCGAAGAATCAATTAATAATAATAATAAGAAGAAGAAGAATAATGACGTGTCTGTGCTAAATAAATCTGTAGCTCAATTTGTTGGAAAATTATCCAGTACTAATGTACCGTTGCCCAGGGGACGCCCGAATGTACTTATAGTACATCCTTTCTGTGGAGGGTCTTTCCATGTCTCGATGAGATGAGGTGATGGTGATAGTAAGTATGGGGTTGTGGAGCCAATGAATATCTTAATCTAGCTTATGCCTAATCTACCAAACCCTGGTAACCATGGAAAATATTCCCCTTTTTGAGAAAAATCCCTTGGTAGCATCAGGAAATCGAGCCCGGGACTCTAGCTTTGACAACTATACCTTGAAGTCAGTTATATGAATACACGAAAGAAGATCTATTAACTTTTCTAGGCCAGCTGTACTAGACCTGATTTTCCTTCTGTTATTTGACCAGTGGTTTTCACATTTCTATTCACTCTATTGTGGATTTATTTCGGGACCTTCCTGATCCTTGACCTTTAGAACATGATAATTGTGGCATTTGTGTTGAAATAATTAACTACTCGTATTTAAAGCACATTGTGTTTTCAAATAATATATAAGATTTAAACAAAAATAGAAAGTAATTACAAAAAAATTATTGGAGGTAGTTACTATAAGAAAATAAACTATGATTTATATGACGATATAAGCTTAACAACATGTTACGTGATGTAAAAAAGAAATAGAAGCAGATATTTTCCTATCATTTATAGCAAACTATAAATAATTGGTAAACACAATCGCATTATTATAATTTTATTATTTTAGGCTTAAATAATTTGGAAAAACATTCTCAAAAATCTGTAAACGGTTTTCTAACAGCTATTCATAATTTTTTCCCGAAAATATCAAAATTTCATTTTGATAATCATGTGAAACATTCTTTATATATGTACTATTAATAAAATATTATAAAAATTTTGAAAAAATTCACATCTTCCTATATTAATCATCCATAGGCTAAGCTCAATTTATATGCTTTTTTTTACAAAAATGAACTTTTATTAATATTTTATATTTAAAACACTTCCCAGATTTAAAATAAAGTCATTAAATGGCTTTTAAAAAAGAATCAATTTTTAAAGAACTATTAATGTGTTACCTAACTTAAATAAATATCCCTCAAAAAAAGCAAATATAAAGTGATACATTTATCATGTACAACAAATTCAAGATATCCATTTTGAATAAAATTGTTTGCAAGAGTTTTAAAACATTAAAAATATAAAAAAAATCAGCCATCTGTAACTGCTCTTTAATCTTTTTTTTATGAAACGTTAGTATTTAATATCATTAAACATATAAAGCCCTTTATTATCTAGCTAGCCCAAATTGTTTAATCTATTTCAGAAAAATTTCAAATTTCCAAAAATCATTTTGAATAGCAGTGAGCCACCCTTAACTTTAAGGCTAGAATCAAAATCACAATTTGGTTTTGAGGTATGATCATTTTACATCTTAATACCAAGTTTGAACCAAACCCATATAATCGTTTCTTTTATAGCACCGATTATAGCCAAAAATCTCGAGGTCAAAATTTCTCAAGATTACAATTGTTTCTCCAGAGACAACACAATTTTTTCTTTTAGAGGCCTCTAAGTGTAACATTTTCAACCTCCCGCTACCAATATTCACTAACCTTTGTTATTTTTAACACTTTTTTTTTAATGAGTCGAGTGTGTTCTTGAAGGCTTTTGGTTTTGTTTACGTATATTTAGGAAACAATTTAACAATTAAATTTAATCATTGATTAGCCTTGATGGATTGCAGCCAAGATAGCAAGATTAAAAAAAATACTAAGTTTGGAATCAAAGTTTGTAAATAAATAATAAGTAAATAATAAAATGTGTGTATCTATTTCAACTCTTTGGTAAGTGTGACGGTAAATCCTATACACTTCAGCTCAGATCCTTACAATGAGTGTTGACTTACGGATCTCTGCCATATATATGAATTAATTGGCTAGAGAGTCCATGTTTAAGGTGTTAGTCTCATCTCGGTGAACATTCAGAGTAGCAAGACGATTCAGGCGTTTCTAGACCATTGTGTACATCAAGTAGGTTTTCAGTCGTCTCAGGCTTGAAAATGATCTCTCTACTGTGGAACTTGACACAGGGATCGATAGGAATCCAAAGATCTTCACCAGCTCTGAAAGAAAATAATGAGAATATTAAATGCCAGAAGAAGTATTCACTAACTTACCCCAATTCACCGTCAACACAAGTATCACCCGGCTTGCACATTAGGACCGCACGGCAACACAATAGAATGAGAACTGAGCAATTGGCTGCGCTTCGAGTATCCTCCACCAGTGGACGCTTCAATCGATGGAACTTGTGAAAAGGACCCAGAAAGATAGAGTTTCTTCTACGGCCATCTAGACCTCGAAGGATCTAGCACGTCACCGAATCTTCTCGAACCGACTTGTGCATGTGTTCCCCCTAGTGTTCCTAAAAAACCCACTCTTTGGAGATGCCGTATATATGGACATTCTTCGAACTGTAGTATCACAATTGAGATATTCGCTGTTAGAGCAGGTTGGGTAACGTCGAGTTACGAAACCATTTCAAATGTAAGCAAATTATTTTTGGTCTTAGTAACTTTTTGTATTTTTTTAAAAATGTATTCTTATAAATATTTACTTTTAAAAATTCCTTTTTGGACCTAGATTCTGTTGTTGATGCTTAAATTGTTATTCTGACTGGTATTTTATAAATATCAAATATTCCAATTATTAAGTTTAAATAAATTAAATGTTACCAAATGACTTGGTAAAAGATAATAAATAGGAGATGTACTTCTTTGCATTATTATGTTTACTGGTTACTGGGCTCGCCTATGTGGGATGTATATATATATATATATATTCATATATTTGAAATACACTCAGTTCTTGAAATGTGAAGGTGTTAACTGTAATGCAAGTAAAAACCTCAATTAGGTATTTATTGTTTAATTCTTTAAAAAATAACATATTTTATTAAGAAAAGTGTCCGTAATATAAGAAGGCTTTCTATATTCTTTTTGTGACAAGAATTGTGGCAATATATTTTGAGGTGTTGTGGACAAATAGTTTATGGGTTTAATTCCTTGGAGTTTGATCTTGCTAATTTGATTTCTTTAAATGTCAAAGATATCTTTAAGTGAACTTTATTATTTATATTATTATTATTATTATTATTATTATTAGTTCATGATTTTGGCACTTTTATAGCTGAGTTAAAATTAACTTTACCCCTGTTGTAGTCACTAGGATAAATAGTATTGATATTAAAGATTCTGACTACAAAGTATGGGAAAACTTCCAAATATATTAACTAAATATAGATGGTTGTTCTGGTAAAATATCTAATTAGTGTAACTTTTGTATCTTATAATGAATTAGAACTTAGAGAATTTATTAAGTTTAACGAGAGAAGAAAATTTTATTTTAAAGCTTTTTACATTGGAGTTTTGTAAATCTCAAAATATTGAAAACATTTCCTAATGAATATTATTGGAGTCCATCATGATTCCGGGGCTTTACAGTTTAAAGTTAAAGTCATCTACACTGAATATTATTTATTGAGAGATAAAGTACTAATTTGTCTTGTGCGCTTCTCTATGATGATATGGTATAATACCTTTATCATATGTCTTGATTATAAATTACAAAAACCACTATAAATATTTTTACTTTCTCTCTATCTTACAGGTAGAGAAAGTATGGTGATCGTCAAAAAAATCGAACTCGAGATTTTGATGAATTTTGACGTTTCATGACTTCCTGAATCCGAAAAAGTGGTTTTTGAATTTCCGTCTGTCTGTCTGTCTGTCTGTCTGTCTGTACCTCCAACTAGAGCCTAAACTATTTTACCGATTGAGCTGAAACTTGATATCTAGGGTTTTCATAGGGTTGCCCCGAGGGGTTTTTGGAATTGGATATCTACCCCTAAAATTAAGGGTAGTTTACTGAAGGGCAAAAAGAGAAAAAGTCGATTTTCTCAAAATCGGCTCTAACGATTTTGATTAAATTTCATTTATAAACATTAATAAATATTCCAAACAAAATGGCTACCCTCAATATTTCGGCAAAATGGCTTTAAGGGCTCCGGTCTGATGCGTCAATTAACATTTTTTATAATAGCTCCGAAACTATTTGAGATATGAAATTACTTAGCATTACAAATATGTATATATATTTATAATACAGATATTTTATCCGAAACATATTTTTATAAAATCAATAACTTTCAATCTATACGCAATTATATGAATTTTTTTAACTTTTTGGACATTAAAGTTTAAGTATTGCGACCGTAAAAAAAAACTAACCTGAAATGTTGATGGATGTCGACGTCTCATGACCCCCCGAACCCTAAAAAATAGTCTTTGCAATGCCGTCTGTCTGTGTGTCTATAAAAACTTAAAATTAAGGGTAGTTTACTGAAGGGCGAAAAGAGAAAAATTTGGTTTTCTCAAAATCTGCTCAAACGATTTTGATTAAAATTCGTATCTAGGCGTTGATTAAGATTATAAATAAACTGGCTATTTTCATTTTCCTATGAAAATGATTTTTAGGGTACTTTACAGAAGCGTTAATTTCCGTATCTCCACAACTATTTGAGAAACTAAACAACTTATCATTGCAAAATTGTAGGACTATTAGAAATAAAAAACTTTTATTTGACATATATTTTTATAAAAGCAACAGTTTCTGAGATATTTGCAAATATATTAATACAATTTTGTGAGCTTTAGTTGTAAACATATACTACTTAAGTCTTAACGCAATAATTCTCCAATGCCATAGAGTAATTAAATATAAGTATCTAAAAAAGTATGTTATTTTTCCTTAAAGCTCTTAGGAGAAATGTTTGCATAGCAATGATCTATCTCCATTTTAGACTCAATAGTCAATATTTACATTTTTTATTGGTCAAAATGTATAAATGAATAATTAAATATCAATGCGATGACTTGAAGATCTGCAACACCTTATAAAATGTTAAAATTTTAACCAGAAATCGAAATTTTAATACGAAGTGTTGACCCTTGTGGAAGACATTAAACTGTTTGAAATGCTCTTAGGTGGACAAAGATGCGCCTCTTTTCTCATTGATTATATATCATTGTATATTATTTTATGCGTGTTCTTATGTGGAGTGGTGATGATACAATGTACATTATTCCGTTCAGAAATCTTACGAGTTTATAGAAAGAGAGAGAAAGTCTGTGCGGTGCGCCGTACCATTTATTTTACTTGGTAATACGGTCACTGTCCTCATCTAGAATTTTCTTAGGTTATTCTTTTTATAGTTACACGGGGAGGATGGGCGTTAGCTTTTCATTTTTTCCACAACCCGATGGGATTTATATCTCTAAGTAACGGGTGTTTGTTCTAAGACATTTTTTAATCTGTCCAACTCAGGTGACCCACTCTGATTGTTTCTTGTTAATTTAATTATGTTTTTGCAACTCCTATTCAACTTAAGATTGCATTTTATTCGCGGGTTTTTCTGAATAAATTCAAACAGAGATGGCACGCTGCCAACTTTTCCTTTTTAATTTTCAAGATATCAATTGAAACATGTCGGTGTAAATCATTCTTTCTTTGTCACTTTCATCTTTAAAATGTTCACTGAACACCCAAAACTAATTTATAATGTCAGTGAAATATTTTTTGAAGTTTAACATGAAGTCAATATTGAACTTGAATCAAGTATAACTACACTTAACAATCGTGTCGATGATTTTATTGAAAATTTTTTGATTTTGAAATTCCTTCGGGATGGTGAATGAAAGAACGTCTCTGTTACTTGCATCATCCTATCTGTGAGGAATCCTCCTTTATCTTGTTAACCTCAGCTGTACAACACCCAGATTTTCTGATTTCATGTTTGTATCCTCCCAGAAAAATATCATGCAAATTTCTAAACTTTTTAAGGAGCTCAAGCAAGGCAGAAATCATTTTTGAGGCCTGCCGAAAGTGAATTGATTTCCATTAATGGGACCTGATGACCACATCCGCCTAGCCAAAAACATTGCAAAGTAAATAAATAATGAAGAAGAAGCCAAAAGTGAACATTTAAATTCTATGGCCATTGACTTTTACACTAACATCCAATTTTTCTGAAATATTAATTCCTTCGTGAAGTTTGCAATATCGTTGAAGTGGTATAGTACGGATTATAGAGATTTATATAGAACTAAAGAACAAATTGATAAAAAAAAGGACGCATATACTTAGATGATCCATCACTGACCTACTTTTAAAGAATTTTGAAGACGCCTACACTTTTTGGAGGATTTAAGACAAAATGGATTATGTCTTATATCAGGGCATGTGCGTTATGGCATCCGCAAACTTACTTTACAATGTCTTGCACACTAATACTTAAAAAATGAGCCATGTGATGCAGGAAGAAAGCTCTCGTACTTCAGTATTCATTCTGATCTCCACCTCACTAAAATCTCCTGCCAAATTCTAAGTGCTGTCAAACATTGGCCTTTGCAGATAGTGGCCGATTAATTGAATCTGGGAAGAAAATCCAAGGTAGTTTGGGAAAGGTCCTTCAGGCATGATATTCGTGGTCTCATAGAATCCCAGAAACATTTATTACATTTCGAGATTCTCCGTGACAGTCTGAAGCAGATGAAAATTTGTACTTGGACAAATATATCAGATGTATGATCCACGATGATCGCGTAGTTTCTTGCATCAGTGATCCAAGAAGACAAAGTATGTGTTACTTTTTAGTGGATGATCTTAAAAATTTTGCTACAAATTTCATGAGAACACTATTTAAAAGAATCCCTATTCATCCATTTCCTTAAAATTGAGCAGTCTTTGCACTGCAACCTAATAAGGTTAGCAAAGTGTATTGACTCATCAGTGTGCCCACAAAAGGCAGATCCTTCGAAGGTCATAAGCTTGAGGGCTGGCACGAAACATTCACGCCAGCCTTTATGGACTCCAACTTTAAGTCAGCTTCTTGGAGTGATTCCAATCTTTCATGTTTTTTAAAATTACCAAGCTAAATATAATTTTGGAAGCCTTATTTAGTAAAAGAAAATTCTAAATTCTATTAAAAAGTAATGAATCATTGATTGAATGCTGATTTGAAAATCTCATAGAAATCTGCTTCTTTCGATTTGCCATATTATAACCATGGATATGTTTTCAGCCAGTAAGGTTGGAAATGTGTTTTATGTACGTGTCTTTGAGTAGTTGGTAGGCCCAGCAACCTCTGCTGTAGAAGCCTAAGCGATAATTTCTCCTTGTGTCTGTAAAGTAGTTTTAAGACTCAATAATTAAACTTCTCCACTTTCACTTGAGACTTTTATTTTTACTATAAACTTTTCTATCAATTTTAGTATTTTCACGTACATTAGATAATGCTTTTCATCACTTACATACAGCAATCACTGCATTGTTCTTTGTAATAAATAACAATATTATAAGCTAGGTAATTCAAAACACGATATTATCGATACAGTATGAACAAATAAGCCTTTGCACCTTTATAATGAAGTTATCTGAACTAGTCCTAAATGACTACTCTGGTATATATAGTTTTCCAGAAGCTAATAAATAAAATATTCGATCTTTCTAGATCATACTCGTAAGTTATCGTGTTCAATGTACTCTATTACTAATGTTTCTACTGGTCATTTCTTCTATTTATATTTGATGGGTTATTTTAAAATTAACGCTCTTTTAATACTCCATTGACTTTGGTTTTGTTTTGTTGAAACACTATTTTTTTTAACTCTTAAGTTAAGACTATATTTTTGTACATTCATCCCTAACATTTGGGGGAGGAGTGGGGGGCCTGCGCTCGTTAATTTTTTTGGGTGAAACCAATGGACTCAAGCCCATTAGAGTTGGCACCTATTAGTTTCTCTATATGAAAAAATACCAAGATAATAATTATACTATCTATCATCATTAAGGTTTAGGAAAATTTCTATGCAACTAACATATCCAGTCGTGATATAAATATAATTCTTCTTCATATTTTTCGTTAGTTTTTGTATCACCGATTCTTATTTTCCGTTCAGAGTATATGTATAAGAACTATTAAATACGCTACTGTGTAAGGGCTGAGTAGGGTTAATATAAAGGTAATATACCCACATTTGCGTGGAGAGCTACAATTTTACCATGAAAGATATAAACGCATTTAGATTAATTCTAACTACAAATGCGTATTACACCAAGAGATTCACTTTACCAAATTTTATTTTTAAATGTCCCTGACTCCACGTTTTATGATTAAGTCATTTTTGCTGACGTTGAATAATAATTACTCGTTTTATATTTAAAGGCAATGATTTGACCCTGTTTGGTTCCACTATGGTGTAGCATATAAGATAGGGTCATTTTTTAATCAGTCAAGATAAGACTGCTTGCTACCTTTAAATGTAAGAGTAGCTATGTGTGAAATTATATTTGATCTCCACTCGATTAAAAACCTTTTTAACTGGCCATGTTTACTATAGACCTTCTAAAGAGCATGTCAGAAAAAATTCAACTAAGCATTGCGTTTCAAAATAAAACTAGGCATTGATATTATATTTAACATTATATTTTATCAAAATCTAAAAAAGAAAATACATAATAAGATACTTTAAACATGTTTTGTTCAAGCTATAATTAATATTTTAATTGATGCTTAAATTATTATTTTAGGCTTAAATATATTATCGTATACCCTGTATTACAGTTGTTAATTTTTAACTAAATTATAGTTTTAATTTACCTTTTTCAAAATTGTAAGCACCTTAGGTAAAGGTTGCATGGAATGGATAAATGTATAGTCATAATTTAAATTCAATTAGTAAAAAATGACAACATGAACATAAGAATCGAACCTGGGTCCTTTGGCTGATATTGATAACAATCATTATCTATAAGTAAATGATATAAATGAATCAAAATCATAATTTAGCTATATCCTAAGTGAATGTTATAAAATGTTTGGTTATTTTTACTGCCATTAATTTTGTTCATATTTGATTCAGTAAAACTTGTACCAAACTCATTAAAATGTCATACACTAATGTTTCATTAATAGGATACTATGTGTATACCAATAATCGTTTATTTATTTACATAAAAATTAAATTAAAAAGTGTGTGTCAAGTTCAAACACATACATATTTTGAGCACATTTAAATGCTTTAAACCCTTTTGAATCGGCTATAATTTAAATTAACACTTGTAATTATTTATTTTAATTTGATAGCGCTAATATAGATGTATGAGGGTTTTCAGACATTTTATTCCAAAATAGTGGGTTGAAAGAAGAAAGAAAAAATAAACAAGTCCGGTCCCTGTAGATGCCTATTATGTTTTTTATGTTTGGTCGAGATCCAGACTTAAATTTTAATATTATGGTGGGTACAAACACTCGGGTGCAATAAGTCTTGTTCCTAAGCTTTACGGTAAAGATTATGAATATTTAAAATGTCGACTAGTTCATATTTTAAACGAAAATCGTAATATTAACTATCAAAAGCTGGCTTCTAAATGAGTAAATTGTATTAAGAATAATAGTGGTAGTAATAATAGTTATAATAATAGTAAGCTAATTCAGCAACTTGATTTTCACAAAATGGGATCTCATCTTTTAAGGCTATTTTAATTAATTATAATTCACCAAGAGTGTTGAAACCTTATTAGCTCTACAATGATTTGAAAGTATAAGTAATAATCGGAACTATTTTAATTTCAAAGTTTATAGTAGCAATTTTTATAATTGATAAATTAGGAGGCATGCCATGTGANGTCTGTGCGGTGTGCCGTACCATTTATTTTCTATTTCCAAAGTTAAATGTATTTATCTTAGCTAACACGTCATATCATTTCCGCACTAAAATTAGTAGGGAGCTTAATAATTACTGTGTTCAAAGTTGGTGAACGCCTCTTGACATCTGACTAATTATTTGAGTGGCACGGAATCCGTAAAAAAATATATATACATTAAGAAACAACATTTTTCACTTTCTATTACATTTTAAAATACCCGGTAGCATAGTAAGCCAAACCATAAACAATAATACTTACAAAAAGTAATTGTGCACACACCAAGTAAATATTTTATTTTTTAAAGGAGGATTCAATATTTTATTCAAAATGTTTTATTGATTCTTTAATTCAGTGTTCCTCGACCACTTTGCTAGGGTGGTACCTTTGATCTACCCTTTATTTCGTGGTGTGCTTAGTATTTTAAGTCTTTTTATGTATAGTAAAGGGGATTAAAATAAACACAAATGTTCGTAGCTAAAATTGTACCGTAGAAACACTAGCTTAGTATTAACTATTTTATTTTGTTCGCTACCTATAGACTAAATTATGAATTTTACCATATTTTCGTACAACCATTGGGCAGAGTTACATTTCTAATTTAGACAACCACTGTTCTATTATATTCAATGTGGATACGTAAAATTGGTTATTTTCCTTCATTTACGATTACTTTTATGTGGTTATTTAGAATATAGAAATAAACAGCCCAAGAAAAGAGGGAGGAAAATAGTATGACATAAAGGCAATCATTTTATATTATATATAATATAAAGCTATAGTTTATATAAATATAATTATATATTATATAGACATATACTTATGTGTGTATTGTCTATGTACTACTAAATGTATATTTTGTAATTGGATCAAATCTACCAATTTTCTTACATAATAATTGTTTCAGTTGTTGTATACTGCTAATACAAATCAATTTGTTTGAGTGTGTGAAAAGGAAGAGCACTCTGACCTCACTTCTGAGTAATATAGACGTATATTATCATTATTTTAATGACACCAACTATCAATTTTCAATAGTCGGTCAGAGTGGTAGAGCAATCAGTCATAGTCGTTTCTCTAGAAGAAGACCTGCAAGGCGTAATATTTCCCCGCCTTTTTTCCGTACAGAAGCTCTTCCCTCTTCAGCGGCTTGGCAAAGTACTTCTTGTACACCTCGGTGATGGTTTGAAATTTAGAGCTGGCCAGGGTGGGACCTCCGTAGCGGTAAAAGCTCTTCTTCCATCAGCGAGCTCAGCATGAATAGACTGGTATCGTACTCCATCAAGTTCAAAACCTTCTCCAAGAGGTGTAGTCGTTCAAAATCCAGAGGATCGGGTAGTTTACGGGGATGTTGTCGCAAAGCTTAAGAAGGAGGTGATCTTGAAGATGATAGACCTTATCTGAATCGGTGAAATGGTCCACAAAGGGGGAAAGCAGATCTTCGAGCGAATCGTACTTTCAATCAAAGTCTAAGTCGAAAGGCGAGAGGAAATTGTTCAGGGCAATGGGTACGGTGTCGAAACAAATAACTGTCTTGATGACATTCATCAAAAGTAGACCATAATGTTGAGGTTATCATGAGGGTCTAGTAGCCAAAGTCGGTGTGGTAATTGGTGAAGCAGAACATTTTCGGTACCTTTGCTGAGCCAATCTTCCTAATGGGAGGGAGGAAGCACGTCATATTTGTCCTCGTTAACAAAGATAGCATCGTGGTTGCTGAAGAAGTCAAGGGCCTTGATTATGTCCTCTAGCTATAGGCTGTGTTTTGGTTAGAGCAATCAAACCATTGGGAAGAAGACTTTCCATCTTTACTCTGGTTACACCAAAGGTGTCCCTAAAGAGCAGAACGACATTGTCTGTGATACCTGGAACAATCAATTGGTAAATAAGTGATTACATTAAAGTTGTGTATTATTATTATAGCTTTCTCTCGACCACTCGGATAGAGAAGTATTGTGATCGTCAAAATTAGAGCTCGAGACTTTTCATAAAAGTGGTTTTCGTAATGCAATGCAACTGCCTGTGTGTCTGTATCTCGGCTTAGAGCCGAATCCATGTTACCAAAAGGACTAATACTTGGTATATAGGGTTTAAATAAGGTTCTCCAGAGGGATTTTTGGAAT
Organism: Timema bartmani; assembly: GCA_902151455.1. Lineage (NCBI taxonomy): Eukaryota > Metazoa > Arthropoda > Insecta > Phasmatodea > Timematidae > Timema > Timema bartmani. Next base: position 29,968 of record CABFWB010004229.1, read on the forward strand.
TAGATATAAATCCAATCCATAAAGGGGAGCTCACTTCAGGCGTAAAATAGAAAAATCTATTTTCTTGAAACCATCTATAACAATTTTAATTAAAATTAGCAACTATATTATTTAACATTACAAATAAATTGCCTCATCTCATTTTTTCGGTAAAATGACTTAAGGGCTAGTTTACAAAAGCCATTTTTCAAATTTCGATAGTATCTTCGTAATCATTTGAAATATTAAATAACTTATCATTGCATAGTTGTAGCATCACAATAATTAAAAAGCATTTATTTGAAATAGATTTGTATAAAACCAACAGTTTATGAACTAAATGCAAATATACTTCTGGAAAATGGTGAGTTGATTGTTATTCTATTTGGTGAAGATAGATGTTTCATTTTTCTCAATATGTTTCTGTAACAGTATAATATATTATTCCATTTATGCTCTTGGGCTGAGTGTGATGCTCTTTTTTTTCGATAATGCTTCTGAAATAATGTACACTAATTTATTCACATATCTTACTAACTTTAAGTGGATGTTACCATTTTTAGGTAAATGAGATGGAAAGTTTGCACTTTACACATAACTATTTATGTATTATTAGGCTAGTAATAGTACAGTATAGACCTGTTTTATAGGCTGTTGGTCCCTTGAAGAACATGAATAAAAACATATTTAGTTATGTTCAAACTTATTCTCTTTTGTCAAATAAATTGCAATAAACAACTTCATAGCGTAGGTGACCTGGTTGTCTAGGGGTAAGGTGTCATTCTTCTGTGCTGGGGGTCCGGGGCTCAATCCTCGGTTCCAGCACAGATTTATATGATTGCTAAACTCTTCCTTCACCTTTGACAAGACTTGTATTAATCTCAACTTATGAATGTGTGGAGTGCCAGGCCTCCACCATGGTTCGGATCCCACGTTAAACTGTAGGACCTCCAATTCATCTCACAATATCCCTACCTTTACAAATTAGCGTAAGTGCGTATATCCCAAACGGGAAATAAGACGTGGTGCTAATAATAATAATAATAATAATAATAATAATAATAATAATAATAATAATAATAATAATAATAACTTCATAGATTACAAATCGATGGTCTAATTTAACATTCATTCAAATAATTGAATAAAGAAAAACACTTTAAGGGCATTGCAAAATTAATTGAGTTTTTTCGACGAAAAATGATTATGTCAGCAAGATCAATCATGGCGTACGTTTTGATAGTAAAAAATAGACAGAAAAAATTAGTTCACGAGTTAAAGGAGCTGCCCAACATCATAAATGGCTTATGTACAGTACATTAAAAAAAACTTGATCAAAGAACACGTTGAAAATTATGTTTTAAATGTAACTTAACCAGCATATAAATAACTAACCAATGACCGTTTTGGATTAGGTTGGTTATAATTATATTCTGAAAGTGAGGTTTAATTATGTCCAAGTGCACTAAGTGTAAATATATTTCCATCTTATTTTCTCATTAGCTATACATTTGAATGCTGATATTTTTATTTTAAATCAACCCAGCTCATCTTGTGTCATTAAATTAGCTAAAAAAAACGTTCGGATATCCTAATTGGACAATAAGACAAATACATGAGTTTTAATTTGCAAAATTATTTACTTCCCGTATGTGGTACCAGCATGTTTATATTGCTCAAAGGATATACATTTTAAGTAAATGTAGCCCCATTTGCGCATAGGGAGACGGGAAATTGATTAGTAATTATCTTCAGTACATGCTTGTGTAATTCAAACCCTGACATCCTCATCACCTAGAATCAAGTCTTTAGCGAGCGTGAGATCTTAGACAATGCATCCATCGATGATAGTAATCTAAGGTTAAGGAAATACCGACAAATTGTCATAGAAATAAAAACACATTTTTTGCAGCCTAAATTAAATATCATTTAACTTTATTGATATAGTTATAGGATATTGATAACTGCTATCAAAAATGAAATTTTCAGATAACACAACTTGACGTATTAATGAGTGAAAGTAGATTTAGTAAATTTTCTAGCTGTAAAATAATGCTTTTCTAGTGAAAAAATAGATTATAAGTAATTAAGTCCAGTAAAATGTAATCAACTTACTGAAGTTCTAATACGGGTCGGTCCTGTCCTGAATCTGGTATAGATGTGACATGAAGTGTTCTTCAACTAACGGCTTCAATTGCAGCACGTATCCCTTTCTTACTGGAGACAGAGAGGGCTTGCAGAAGTCATTTACCAATCACAGGGTTGATCATTGGGATTATAGGGCTAGGACTGGTCCAGAAATGACCTTATGTAACGTTGCGCGTGGCTCCTGGGCATGGGAACATGGCGAGAGGGGGGTGGACACCAGAGAATTAGTAACGATCGGAATAAAAAGTGCCATAATCAAGGCATTCTTACACTAGGTGACTTGTTAGACATATTTTCATCCGATGTACAAACCGGCCTCACGGTATAGTGGTTAAAGCCCCTGGCTGCCTTTATTTAAGTCCAGGGCTCGATCCCAGGATGGTACCAGTGGATTTTTCTCAAAAGAGCATTAGTTCTCATAGTCACCAGGGTTTGGTTACATTCGGGCATCCTCTGAGCAACGGTACATTAGTACTAGCTGATCCTTCTAGAAGGATGTAGCCCAGACATAACATTGTAATATTATCATCTATAATTATTATTTTTACCCACTTTGGTGGCCCAATTGTCTAACGTGCTACTCTCGCAATAGACTAGACGGCTGATGATGGAGAGTTCGAGGTTCGAATCTCTGTCGGGTGTTCTGAGGGTGGTTTCTCCACGCTCCCTCCATGCAAATGCTGGTGTACTTCCTATTACTATAACCTCCCTAATCCACTTCAGTAGCAAAACAATCTCAAGTATCACTCTCGTGTTGGATTGGCCTACTGATGATGGGGGGAATCAGGGTTTGAATCCCGGTAGGGTCTATTGAGGGTGGTTTTCACTAAATGGTTTTCCACTCTCCTTCCACGCAAATGCGGTTGAGACTTGTTAGACATATTTTCATCCGATGTACAAACCGGCCTCACGGTATAGTGGTTAAAGCCCCTGGCTGCCTTTATTTAAGTCCAGGGCTCGATCCCAGGATGGTACCAGTGGATTTTTCTCAAAAGAGCATTAGTTCTCATAGTCACCAGGGTTTGGTTACATTCGGGCATCCTCTGAGCAACGGTACATTAGTACTAGCTGATCCTTCTAGAAGGATGTAGCCCAGACATAACATTGTAATATTATCATCTATAATTATTATTTTTACCCACTTTGGTGGCCCAATTGTCTAACGTGCTACTCTCGCAATAGACTAGACGGCTGATGATGGAGAGTTCGAGGTTCGAATCTCTGTCGGGTGTTCTGAGGGTGGTTTCTCCACGCTCCCTCCATGCAAATGCTGGTGTACTTCCTATTACTATAACCTCCCTAATCCACTTCAGTAGCAAAACAATCTCAAGTATCACTCTCGTGTTGGATTGGCCTACTGATGATGGGGGGAATCAGGGTTTGAATCCCGGTAGGGTCTATTGAGGGTGGTTTTCACTAAATGGTTTTCCACTCTCCTTCCACGCAAATGCGGTTGGACTACCATCTTAAATGCTTCCTTCCTTATCCCTAATCCATTATATCATATATTCGTATAGCCCAAACGGGTAGTAAGAGATGGTATTAAAAAACCTTATTTTTCAATTTGGGGTATTTAACGTGCATATTCTGAACTGGTTGATTTTATCAGTGGATGACTTTTAAACTTATTTGATTCTAAACTGTATCGGTGGTCGCATGGTATAACTCCCGCAATATCCTGTATTGTTTTTCATGGGAATATTGGGGTTTGGATCTCCATATTGTATACTTAATATTTTCCCTCGCTACATCCATACAAATGCAGGTATATTTACTATACAATTCTACCTTCCTCAGTCTTATTCCGGTAGCTTAACTAATGTATGCGTTAAAGCCGAATAACCCTCTAAGATGCGAAGAAGAAAAAATAAAGGTTACGGTGCACCGAACAGACTTCATCCCGCTTTTACCTTAAAATATACATTTACTAAAAACTCGTAAGGTTTGTAAAACTAAATAAATTACTCTTTGGCATTACGAACAAGTAACACTGTTATATAAATATTGAGCAAAAGATAAACACATCTTTCCACCAATGAGCGTAAGAATAATTTATTTTCAAAGACCTTAATTATATATAATTATATATTTAATCATATGTATTTAAGTATATATATATATATGCCTATGGCTCAGAAATGGTTTTATAAATATATATTCCAAATAAAAGATTTTTATCTTTATAGTATTACAATTTTACAATAATACATTTTCCGTATCTCTAATAGTTGTGGATAATTTATGAATATTGGAGAATTTCATTTATGTAAATTTGCCCTAAAGTTATTTTCATGAGATAATGGGAGTCTCCAACTTGTTTAAAATGATAAACTGTATCTATATTTGAAATTTAATAAAAATAGGTACGGTGAATTGAGAGAAAATAGCCTTTTTCTTATTTTGCCCTTCAGTAAACTACCATTAGTAGTAGTGTTATCTATCTAATTCCATAAACCTCTACGGGGGACCTTATGAAAAACTCTGATACCAAATTTTAGCCCAATTAGTAAGATAATTTTTTTTCTAGCCCAAGGTACAGACAGACAAACGGACAGACTGACGGTATTGCGAAAACAATTATTTTTTTGTTTCAGGATGTCATGAAACGTCAACATTTATCAAAATCTTGAGTTCAATTTTTTTGGCAATCACACCGAGGAGTCTATAATTTAAAAGTTAAGTGGTTTACAAGAAATAAACCTACATCTGCTTGTAGGAAAAGAGGAAAAGCATTTAGGAGAATACACCCCATAGCACCCATCAGAGATGTAAACCATGGCCTCCCGTCACTGGTGAATTATATCACGTGATACTGACGTCTTTGTTCGACTGTACTATGGTCTACGGGAAATAATTAATTGTACAATAGATAAAAACGGACATAGTTTATTGGGTATCTAGGGCCTAATATATATTGTTTATTAATGGGACACTGCAAGAAATGGGAAAATATATAACCAAGCGGAGCAATAGTGCACACAAATATATATTCGTGTACAAATTATTAATATTAATTTAGGATTATATAATAATTTTCTAATAGTTGGATGGTAAATATTTTTATTTACAATTTGTCCTCGCCTACGCTCGAAATTAATGACGTTTCTTTCCCAGGGTGCCACGAAGTATCTACGGGCTGCCATCTTGATAACGCGGCTAAGAAAACTTTTATTTAACTGCTCTTAAATCCCTCTTGTAACATAGAAACTTTTACCAACCCTAGTTTTGATTTAAAATTAATATTTTTAGATCGATATAAATGTTAAAGTTGTGCATGTGTGTATATTTTATGTAGAGATCTTTTTGGAATCTAAACTAAAAATATCTAATACATCTATTAGAAAATACCCGCCTCAGTAGCGTAGTTGGCTAACGCGCCAGTCGTGTTGAGCCAGACCTTCGAGGACGGGCAGATCGAGGTTCGAATATCGGTCGGGTGAACTGGGGGTGGTTTTTCCTAAATGGGTTTTCACTCTCCCTCCACGCAAATGCGGGTTTTGTACATGAAAAGCAAAGGTAAGGGGATTGAAATAATGTTAATATGGATCAAACTCATCATATTTGATATTAGTAAATTATAAAAAACTAACATTTTGGGACGGGAATCAAACTCGATACTCTTGTCTTAACACGCCAATTCTCCACCACTGAACTGTGTAAGATTATTCCCGAGCTCACGGCTATTCTTCACCCATAGTTTAAGGCAGAGTCTGTGATGGACGTGTGGAAATTATCAGTCTTATTGAGATATCATTTGTTCATTGATTCCATAACAACCGTAAGCTTAGGAGTAGAAAATATAAAGATGTCCAATAAAAGTAATCAAAAATTGCTTTTAAAAACACCTATTCAAATATGATCCAGATTGTGTCCATTCCCCATACTATTTTTTTTATAAAAACACGATAAACATCCTTATAGTTTTACCAAAGAACTATCAAACTCTTACCTTCCACAAACCTAGATTGTTCCTATAATCCTCTCCCTTTCTCCCCGATAGAATTATTAGAATATGACTTGGTGGATGTCTAGTGTAATAGGGTGCTAATAATAAGGATTAGTGAATGAATTGTTGCCGAGCTGTGTGTCACGTAGAGCAAGAGAATGAGAACACATGCAGAGGAAGATCAACGACATGTCCAAGATTCAGTTCTCTCCTGAGCCTCACTTACACAACTGGTCTCTTTGCTCCAGCTATCCAACGCGGATGACTACTAAACGGTGTTCACCAACATTTTACATGGGGCTAGTTCTTACCAGACATTCTGGGAATTCAAATGGGATGATTGCAGATCTAAGAGGGTTGATCTCAGAAGATGGTTTAAATAATGTAACCATCAGGGTCGCATCATCGAGCTTGATTGTGACGTGTCAGGATGGGTACAGTACAATTTTCAGAGAAAGATAGAAATATAAAAAAATACTCTATCAACTTTAACACATTCTTACATAAGATCATGTGAGCTGTCACTTTCAGTTTTTAAAGATATTATCAAAAACTGTAGGCTAGCACCAATAAAATAATAGAATAGGTAATCTCATTGCTGGTTGCAAAATATTGGTTTGAGTCCCTTTCAACAAAAATTGGGACTGTATGTGTTAAAAATACATTTTAAGGTAATAATTCAATTAAACATGTGCAAGATTTAAAGCAGTGAAATAAACTTAAAAGCTATTGTGTTAGAAGTATACATTAAATACATATATTTTTTTTTTCTCTACAGAACGGGGATTGCTTTACAAACTACTCTTAAAGCCATTGTTAGTGTATTAAATTAAATATGAATGAACACCTTGGCTCAGTCGGTGAAACGGTTTTTTAATGTCCGGGTTCAAATCTCTGATTGGTCTAAATATTTACCATTCGTGAAATTGGCGTTTTCTCTTTCACAGTGATGAGTTAATTTCTGGGAGAGTGAGTTTTTTATAGAAGTATTATAGTATTTTATAGAAGTATTATAGTATTTTATAGAAGTATTATATTATTTTATAGAAGTATTATAGTATTTTATAGAAGTATTATAGTATTTTATAGAAGTATTATAGTATTTTATAGAAGTATTATAGTATTTTATAGAAGTATTATAGTTTTAAAGTAGTTGTCTGAAATAACAAGTTTGTTAAGAACGTGCCCACATAATGACAATAATAAAATTCACCTCTCTCAATCAATTCCAATATTTTAATTATTGTAAGCCTCCAGAAGGTATTTTAACCTTCAAAGGTTGCCACAGGGTCTAGTGAGTCAGACTAACATTGCATAAGTTGTCTTCGGTTTCAAGTTCTCTGTTCGAATCATGACTGAATGCACTGAGAATATTTGAATAGTGAAAATTTGTTCTGTGACTTTACAATCCTTTCTCCAAGATAATGAGGGGGAATTTTCCTATATGCTCATAACTTTTGTGTTAAACGTCCCAAATTGACAAATATTCTTCAATTACTCAAAGGCTCAAATTTATGCCATTCAGGTTTGGTATTTAGGCTCTAATTTGTGTCTTGTATATAATATTTTATTATTATTTGAGGTATTTAAAGTGCACATTCTGAACCAACCGATTACATTAAAACACAACTTGTAAACGTTAATCTAGAATGGACACAATACTAATTCTCGGCCGTTAATTCATCACTGTGAAAGAAAAAACCCACATTTCACTAATAATACATTTTAGGCTATGTTGGGAATCAAACCTGGGACCCTTAACTCATTAAACTACTGTCTGAGTTCAGATGTTGAACCCCTATTAACGTTAGTTTATATTTCAATTAATGGTGTAACCTTATGTGATTTTTAAAAGTTATTTAAGTACTTAAGTTAATAGTATTAAATATTGTTCTTTATATGTGAATCAATACCTATGATAAAATATAATCCAAATAGGCGTGACTAAGGTAGATCTCTGTTATGTGTAACTGTTTTAATATCATATAAACGTGTTCCACTGAAATGTTTAGCATGTGTAGTACAATGTGTAATTTACAATTATAATAGCATTGTGTATACTAATCACTGTCAACACAGTTTCTTTAAAATAACCTTCATTGAGGTTTAATATATTTAGGCCACCCCTATTTACTTTTATTTTAATGTGAGCAAATGTTGTTTAAAACAACGAACACATGAATGAATTCGCTTTACCTCGATTTATTGTGACGGGACATCCATAGGTGACCACGCCAACTAAACGTCAATCATATGTGATCTGTTTCTCCAGTAATGTAGAGGACGAGGTTTGAATCCTTGTCCTTGAGTACAGTCCGGTGTTTCATTTTAAACCTTTTTCTTCTTTTCCATCACGCATATTAAAGTATATTTTCATTGAAGTCTACATTCCTCCCCTCAACCCCATAAGTTTTTTTTATCACTGCGTCTTATTACATATTGAGGCTATATGCATATTATGATAATTACTTTTATAGGGTATAGGGATTTTTAGAGGTAATACATTTGCATTTTCGTAGAAGGATTGTGGGAAAAATTTAGGAAAAACCATCCTCAGTGGACCAAATCTCCTCGTCATCAGCCGGCCAGTTTTACACGATAGTGACACCTTAAATCGTTTGGCCACTGAAGCGAGTCATCTGTTTATTTAAATAGCTGGGTGGTAAGAAATGGTATAATATAGGTCCTGCATATCAAGATGAAAAACGGGTGGATATACTTTTTTTAACACTTCATGGAACGCCTCATAACGTCCCTTAATTATGATAAAGAGCATTATAAAGTTATGTGGAGACAGGAAGAAAAATATCCTGGACCATGCGTGTCAAACTCATTTGATCATAAAGAGCCACGTTTAAAATTGAAAATAATGAAGAAGCTGGATTTAAAATATTAATACTGTCATCATCTCAAGTAAAAAAAACTCACTTTTATAATCCTTGTTATCACAAATATAAAATGAAAAATATATCAAATGCTAAGACTTACTCTCTATTTTACAGCAATTTTATTTTTTTATTTTCGCATCATCAGTGTAGGGTTAAGGTGTCAGACTTCTGTGCTGGTGGTCCGGGGTTCAATCTTCGGTCCCAGCACAGATTTATCTGATTGCCAAATCCTTCCTTCACCTTTGACAAGACGTGTATTATTCACAATTTGTGAATGTGAGGAATGCCAGGCCTCCACCGTGGTTCGGATTCCACATTAAACTGTAGATCCTCCATTTCATCTCACAATCATCTAATAATAATATGATTTTCACATCAAATGTGTGAAAATTAAACTTTACGTATTGTGTTTAAGTCATTTTAATAAATAAAGGTCCGATACTTTAGCTCAGTCGCTAGCATGTATGTCTACTTAGCCAGAGAGCCCGGGTTCGATTCCCGATATTGCCGAAAAACTTATCATTTTTGGAACGTGAGTTTCTACTTTCACAACATTGAATTAAGAGCTGTAGGTTGGATGTTGAGTTTGTTCTATATTTACTTTAGTTTATAAGTTGTGGGAGGATATAATTAGTAGGTTCAGAATGTGCAAGTTAAATACGTAAAATAAATAAAATGTATAATTGATAACAAATGTTTGTCCGCAAGCCGTGATCTATGCTCTTTTGGTTCCTTGTTCACGCATGTGTGTGCTGCCAAACATCTCACATATTTACTGCAAATATATCGAGCTCTGTTGAGTAAATAGTAAAAATTAGAAACACCAAACTCACTTGTTAGATTTCTACAAATAATAACCAATCTTCAAAATGTCATCTCCCATAATGCATCTGTACCATTTTTATAGTAATATAAAAAAAACGTGGGTCACAAGTCTTACATGCCTGTCCTACACCCTCACTTTTGGTGATACAGAATGTTTTAAATCTCCTTAAACAAATGAAGAAAAACTGACAATATTTTCACATATTTGATGAAGAGTGATTTAAAACTCTGTGAACATTTGAAAAAGAACACCCTATACCTTCACTTATTGTGACCTAATTTAAGAAAACGTAGCTCTTGAAAATGACGACCTCTATAGTATGATATAATTATTTTCTCCCCAAACACACACCCATACTAACACAAGTGGACATTAATAAAACGAAACAAAAAACCACCTTAGAAAAAAAGGAAGAGAAAAAAAACATTCCTTCATGTTAATGGTAATACAAAGTGCAGGCAAAAACGAAGCTTCTAAAAGTCCGGGGCAGACTAATTTCAACTACTCGTGCGTGTCGAACTGGCCATGATAATTATTATTTATTATTCGTCCTGTGCGCCTCTGAACTTGCCTCGAATTGGCGAGAAGGAGGAGAGGTAAGGGCATCTGAAGAATGACTACCTAAGTTTCGCGATTTTGCACACATGTTGTCTACAAAACTTAGCTCTAAGTTTCATTGTAAGAGTGTGGAGGTCTAATCATGAATAACAGTAGCAACTGCGTTTAACTCACATCGTCCAATCCACATTGAACGCACGAAGGTACTTATTATACATTATCTTTTAATCACCGCGTCTTACTACACCGCTTGGTTATAAACGAATGAACTCATGTACTAGGGATGAGAAAGGTTGATTTTAGAGGGAGTGTACCCACATTTGCGTGGGGAGAGAGAGAAACAGAGGGGAAAAACCTTTGGAAGAAATCAACATAATTACACTCAACCAGGATTCTATCCCCTATTGTCTGTGGCAGTTCAGTCCATTGCGATAGCGACGCCTTAGTCCAGGGATGACGAAACTTTTCTAACCAGTGTGCCACTTAAGGAGTCACTGAATATTGAAGTAGTCGTATGTGCCGCATCTCATTTACCTTGTGTTTTAAATGATAATTTTAAAATCAATCTTGTTGAGTATTATGAAATGTAATGAATTAGCCAACTCAAATAAAACTAAATATTTTTATGATGCCCACATTTTAAATAAGGATAGATTATTAAATTCTAAAATTATCTTAGAAAATATTAATTTTAATAACTTAAAGTAAAAGTATTAAAAGTAACACCTTCAGTGAAATAAATAATAAATTGTTATGTATAAACTAAGATAATATTTTCCAAATATATTTGAAACATGTATTTTATTCTGAAAATTGAGAAATTACACTTGGACATGGGAATCGAACCCAGGACCTTTGGCTTAGTACGCCAATGTTCTAACCACTGAGCTATCCAGGAATCGCCCCGTTCCCAAGGTCATTCTTCACTCATATTTTAAGGCATAGCCAATGATGGACGTGCAAATATCGTCTGGTTCGATTCCCGTATACAGGTGTCATTTTTCAATTTTCAGATTATGATATCTAGATGTGGGTAAATCCTCACTAAAAGCATAAATAATAGCTTTGGCTATTTTATTCTTATGTTGTATTCTGCTAGCCAAGATATTCAGTATCAGTTAGTAAATGGTTGTCTTTAACAGCACACAAGATGCATTAAGTACAAGCCTAGACAATTTATAACAGTTGAGTGTATAAAGTTCATTATGACATGACATTGAATGACATTGCTGTAGAAATATTATTGATATCAAAGAATTGAACCCGCTGGGAAAAGTTTGATTAAATTATTTTTTGATTGTGTCCTCGTGCCATCCAAACCGTGCAATATATTTTCCATCCTTACCTTAGATCATCACGTGACCATCGAAACGGGTGGCAATAATTCATAGCTCCTGTTAAGTACACATCATCTTATAGCTAACCGGTCCTGTGTTGTAGTGGTAAGTGCACCTAGATGCAAAATTTGGGGTGCCGGATTCAATACCCGGCTGATACCTTGGATAATTTCCCACGAAGGGAAATTACCTCAATGGTCCCCAGGGTTTGGTTTTCTTAGAATTGAGTTAGGTTTAAGTGTTTCCACTGGTTCTCCACCTTCATACTCACAATCACTATCATCATTATCTCATTTCATCGGGACATGAAAAGGGCCTCCATGGAAAGGATGTAAGATTAGTACATTCGGGCATCCCCTGGACAACGGTACACTAGTACTGGCCAATCTTTCCCCAAACTGAGCTACGAGTGCTGCAGCCCAAACGCACAATATTATTATCTTTTAATTTAAGACCTTATTTTGAAACTGTGAATAATAATTTTAAATCACCAATAGTAGTTGAGTAAGTGATTAAAGAAGTCATAGGCTACTCGCTGGTGACAATCCAAGCACGGTGTACTAAAGCGAGTTTTTTTCCCTAATTTTTTTTCCGATCTGTCTATAAGCAAATTTTAATTTATTATCCTCTAAAACTCCATATTTCTCATCTCCATATTATTTGTGTAAATATTCAGACAGCCCGGACGGTAAGTAAGACGCTGAGAATGGAAAATAATTGGAAACTCGGGTACCAGTGGGGAAGTGGTTAAAGGTGTCTTTTTAAAATTTTCAACGTGTGGTAGCTGTGTGATATCTGTCATGAGCATATTAGAATTAGATGAGAATCTCTTAAATAAAGAGGAAAAGTTCATTAAATTCTAGGACACACTTGCTATTTATTCAACAACAAAGTTGTTGACGTCACCATATAATTATACTAGAATATTATTTTACTTATTTCGACCAAAATAATGTTTCGATATAAGAACATAAACATTATTGACCTAAACTCGTGTTTCCCTCATTCCCAACTGAAGGTCAACATTTTCGCGAGATTCTCTAGAGAGGAATTGAGGAGATATAGATATTTAAATGTGTTATTTCTCCACCCTCTCTTCAAAATAATATTTTTAAGTTTGCTATTAATATCAAATACACTTTTGATGTATAGGAATTAGGAAATTTTAAATAATTGTTTAATACTTGGGATTTTTAAAAATTATTTTATAAGCAGAATAATTTTGATAGTTTACAAGAGGTCTTATTAGAATAGAGAAACATTCAGTTTTAGAGTGTGGTCAAATAATTGTCCATAAGATTATTAAGATTGTTCTTAAACTCCGAATATTACATTTTGCATTTTAATTGTTAATTATTATCAAATTTAGCTATACTAACTGAATTCAAACAATATCATTACACTGTTTACAATAAGTTCTCTATTTCTAATTGTTATAATCATCATTATATTCTACAGTTGACTTGATTATCATTAAATATAAATAAGTTTTTATCCCTTTACTAATATTCATTTATTAACATGTTATATGAATACTTGGTTCAGAGCTGTCCTCGCAAAATATCAAGTTATTATAATTTATAAAATTCAAAGTTTTCTTTCTTAAATATTTAATTGTGTTTACTTACAGTAATTGACATTAAATAATCTCTACACTTACCTCACTGTATCTTAGTATTTGTTCAGATTTAGCGCTAATAGAACATTAATAAGAATGGTAGAATATTAGAGGAACTCTACCCAAGTTTGCATGGAGAGCGAATGGTTAAACCAGCCTATGTACATGCTACCGGGACTCGAACCACTGTATTCCTGCCACTGACAAATCAGTCGAACACGACTGTGACTCATGACCAAGTTAAGATAAGTCAATAATAGGAAATAAACCGGATATAGTTAATAATATTTGTTGTTGTTTAGAGGTGCATTGACACAGAAGCGGTCATCCGCATCATGACAAAAAAAAATACAAGTAAAGACAGGAAAAAAACCCGAGTAATTGTAATATTACAGTTGAAATCAATTTAAGTTCAATGCTCATTTAAATACGTTATTAAATGTCACACGTATTAACCAAACGGATCTTAAGATGTGATGCTGAGAAAATTAATAAATATTCTTACTACAATCTATCTTCTTTGTGCTATGTTCTTAAAAAAGCATCAGAAGCCAACAGCCTGAATGGATAACAATAAGTGTAATTTTTCATTTGTATTCACTTACATGTAGAGTAGTACTTATTCAAGCCAATTCCCGTGGCTTAGTGGTAAGAGAGACCAACCACATTTCAAGGGTACACTGGTTCAATTCCGAATGATAGAGTATAAGGGTTCAATATGTAATCAAATCAGTATATATCTAGGTGCTAAAGCTTGGGGCATAGTGTCAGTCATTCTGATGTAGGTTAAGTTAACTTGTAAGCTATGTGCTGATTTAGGCCATATTTAGAAGGTGTACATGTTAAATAACTCAATGGAGAATCACTTGTTAGAAAAATACACCCTATTATTTCAATAAAAGTTTGATTGCTAGACAAGGTGTTTTCAGGTTGTCGACGTTCAGTACCGCAAAAAGCAAGGTCGGTGAAGAGACCACATAATTAGATGTGCGTGTCTCGATTAATTGCATAGGAATACCGCAGCTAACAGGGAAAGTCGTTTTAGTCACAACACATTTTATAAGTTAATAACTTACTCACCAAGCATGATCGTATCTAATTAATATTTACTCTGACAGTATATTAAATGTCCATAAATATAGACCTTTTGAAATGATGGTATTGTACCTCCAAGCCGTTTCCAAACTAGAACTAAACAGGAAACCGAAAGGTTTGAACGGTTTTCCAAACAATCTTCTTTATCAAAATTTGTTTGTTGTTCTGTTCTAATCTGGACGGGGCTTTAAAAGAGTTTCGCGTTGGGGAATCAAGTAATTTGGACGTCTTGGCAAATTTTCCCGTACATCTAGTCATTGGTGGGACCGCAGACGAGTCATACCTGTTTTCATTTTAGATACATTTAACTTTGAGCGTGTGTATTTCTTCGAGTGTGCCATAATCATACATGGAAGCCTTCATGCGCAGAATGTTAATGTGTAGGTGTAAATATGCATATGGTCGGGAAGAGAGGTTTGCGAGTGCTGATGGTGCTAGAAGAAGAGAATTCTCGTGGTATTCAGCATCGTAGAATGAAAGCATGTAATATCTCCGGTACTATGAGGCAGTGCTATCTAGACTGGTAGGAGCATCTTCCCTGACTAAATTCATAAATGGGGGAGAAAGGAAAAATATGGGGATACCTCAAATTGATGTGAATATATTACAGGAGGAAGTAATAGTAGGGTTGGTTGGGCCGAGTTTGAAAGATCCAGGAAAATGAGATAGTCTGTACTGTGGACTTGAGGATGCCAAAGGTATCTTTAAGTGCATAAGGGAGTACTTTATATCCTCTGCAAAGGTAACTGAGGAAGAACACATAGAGACCAATTTTGGCCCTACCATATCGAGTATCATCTTTGAATTTAGAATAAGGCTCATAGTATAAATGCTGTTGGCAGAAGACAAACATTGTGCAAAAAAGGGTGGGAAAACCAGTACACCTACAAGTAATAGGACTTGGTATGAAAGTTTGATGTGGGTCTATTTACCAGCAAGAACACTACTATAAGGCAATAAGAAAGGTAATAATAGAGGACATAGTTAATAGAAAAGCCAGAACTAAACTAATATATCACATCGAATTTCTGTGGATGGATGGCATAATGGAACATTTCAGGGACCATGAGGAAATATGTAAAAAAAAGGAACTCTAATAACTTCTAGCAAGAGGCCTACGTCTGAAAAGTATGTAATATATAAAAAGTATGGAGAGATGTAAAATCAAGGATTCTTGGTCACATGCTATGCATGGGATTGCAATAGCTGGCCAGGAAATGAATTCTGGGATCGCCATTACGGGTCAACAGGAGAATCTGCTGCTGCGGCTTCTACATACATAGACCAACTAGACAACCCAGTGATTAATGTACGATTACAGGGGAACTACCGTATTATAGGGGCGGGAGGCAAGATATATAATAGACCAAAGGAAACTCAGATGGAGGAAAAAAGGGGATTAAAGACTGGAATGGCTGAGAATGTATCAGAAATGATATCTATCCCAAATAAGAAACCAGTATTGGTAAGGTCAGGAATATTAAATATGGAGGAAAGGGCTAAAACAACATCATCGTTCGCTGTGGCAGAAAAAGCCAAAAGCGAAAGAGACAGGAGGAAAATAGAAGGAATGGTGTGGTAACTGTGGAGGAAAGGAGTAGGATATGATAAGGAACAAGATAAACAAGATTAAAAAGAGGGTAAGGACCAACTTGTGACACTAAAAAAGGGATGCCAAGGAATTAAAGAGGCAGTTGTGGTAGTATAGCAAATAGGAAGGGGACATGAAGAGTACTGACGTAGTGCCGCATTTCTATCCCAAATCAGAGAAATACCTTCAACCATCAAGATTGGAAGAACATCACAACCTTAACCTGGCTCTTCGTCACTTAGTAAGGAAGAGCCATGAGAAAGGTAACATGATAAAGTTTCCAACTCGGGAGGCACAGGACAAAATACAGTTAAAAGATGCAAATTTACCCACAGATACATCCAAATTAAGGGAAATAGTAAACAAAGTATTTAAAAGATGGGTGGAAGAATGGCATTTGGAAGAGGTATATAGGCAGCTTATTCAAGCACACGTTCGCACCGCATTCGATGCAAAAGATAAATGGTCACGATGCTACATCCACACGTAAAATTCATGGTAAAATAAAACAATAAAATAGGAATCAAAATAGGACCAATGAATGTGATGCGAAGTGCGATCGTGATGCAAGAAGTGAGGAAGGTGATGGAAGAAAAGGCGCTGGATGTTGTGTGCCTACAGGAGCCCTATATCCCCAGAAACGGAATCATCCCACATAAGCCAAGAGAAGCCAGAATTATATCAAATGGGAAGGTACCAATTAATGTTGTCACAGTGCTCAACAGGCATATCACAGTAACAAGTATTAATAAATTATGTAATGAGAAGGTCATATGTGTGGAAATTCAAATTGGGATCGGTGGATGTTTACTAGTTAACATGTATTTTCAGTTATGAGAGGAAATAGAAACTTATTTAGAACAAGTAGAAAAGATATATGAGGGTTTCCCTAATATACCAGTTGTATACATGATGGATGCAAATTACAGGTCTTCACTCTGGTATAGCAATTACATAAGAAGGGAAGATGTTAGAATAAGAGGGTATAGGGCGTATCAAAGAGGGAAACTACTAGATGATACACTAACAACAAGGCATCTAAAGGTGTTAATCCAACCAGGAAATCCTGCAACGTAGGTAAGAAGGGCAGGAGCCAGCTCTAACATTGATGTCACCTTTTGTGATGTGGAAGCAAGGCAACTAGTAGGGAATTGTCAAGTGGATGATTGTGAGACATCTAGCAATCATAATCTGACAACTTTTGAACTGGGTAAAGAATTACACAGGGCAAATGTAGGCACGCGACTCCTCTACAACCTAAAACGGGCATAATGGGGAAATTTAAGAAGAGAGCTGGTAATACCGCAACCTGTGTCACAGGGAGACAACATAAACCTAAAAGCGAAGGAAATCAAGTGGGCCTTGTAGGCAGCTATGAGAACAGCAATACCAGTTATGAAGGAAGTTACGAGATGTGTAGGAAATCGACCATAGAATGATTAGCTGCAAAAACTACGTGGGTATACAAGGAGAGCAAGACGAGAATATCAAAGATATCTAGAACTAGCAGGAAGACTCCTACTATTGAATATATACAGGCAAAGGAATGAATAATTCGAAAATATGATGAAGATTGTTAAAAATGATAGCTGGGAAAGACTTGTTCAAGAGGAATTGAGGAAGAGTGCATGGGTTGTACCCTTTCAGATTGAAGTAGGGAAAATTAGATCCATAGCTGTCATTTCAACACTCAAGAAATCAGAAGGAGTAATGACTACCTTTTGGGAGGAATCGGCTAGACTACTAAAGGATGTGTTGATCCCTGATGATAATCTGGAGGAAGGGTATGAGAATAACGGAAGAGATAGGCAGGATATTAAAATGGCATATAATAATGAAAACGTTATAGTGGAACCAGTAACACAGGACGAGATTAAAAGGCTAATAGCAGGAATGAGAAGAAAGAAGGCACCTGGACCTGATGGAATCAGGACAGAGGTGATTCAGAAAATCAGTGAACACATAGCACCCTTTATGGCCCAGCTCATGAATGAGTACTTTCCTAAGGGCCGAATCCCAAAGGTCTGGAAGCGGGGCGTAGTGGTAATTCTGAGTAAAGGAGAGGACAAAGATCCGCAACTCCCAAAGTCGTACAGACCAATATGTTTGATGAATGTATGTGCAAAACTCCAGGAGAAAATGCTATATAAGAGACTTCAAAAACATAGAGAGGAGGTGGGAATGCACCCTCAACAGTAAAGCTTTTGGAAGTGCAAGTCTACAGAGGCAGCGATCTGTGCTGCTATAAGCCTGGTAGAAAAATCTAGGTCAACATATCTTATAAGAATATATGTGGACATCTCAGGTGCATATGATAACCTTTGGTGGCCAGCCTTATTCAAGAGATTAAGATAACTAATTGTCAGGGGAGTCTCTACAGAAGATTTAAGGACTACTGTAGGGACAGGTATGCAAACCTGAGCTGCCCAGAGATAACAATAAGCAAAAAATTAACAAAAGGATGACCACAAGGATCACACAGTGGTTCGATATTTTGGGAAGTTGGTATTAAGCATGGGACTACTGGAGATTGAAGCACTCCCTGAAGGGGTGGGGTAGTTGATTTTGCTGATGACTTGCAGATAGTGGTGGAGGCAAATTCGAGGAGGAACCTAGGAGAAAAAAGTAATAAGTTACTGGGTGGCTTGGATAAATGGTGTAGGAAAGTAAGACTCAGCATGGCACCGGCATGGTCTACATGCTGCTCAGGGGAGTGCTTAAGAGAGATCCTATAGTTAACATAGCCGAACAAACATTTACAAGGAGGAAAACGTTTAGATACCTGGGGGTAACGATGGATGATAGGCGTAGCTTCCTAGATCACATGGACAAAGTATGCGGAAGAGCCTTGTGGGTTATGAATGGGATAGTCAGTATAGGACAGCGTAAGTTCCATCTGACCTTAAAACTGATTAGACTATACCATCAGGCTTTGCTGGTGTCCATAGTGAGATATGGAGTAGGAATGTCGGCACAACAACTGAGAAAGGACAGAGCTAAAAGGTAAATCAGAGGCCTTCAGAGGAAAATTCTCATAAGATTTTCTGGGCCAACAAAACTGTTACAACAAACGCGTTGTGTGTCACCCTAGGTGTTGGCTCCTAGACTCAGAGGTACTAAAGAGGACCGCTGGATATTGTCTTGAAAAAGGGAAGCTAGACAGAGTAATACAATTAAAAACCAACGGTGTAAGTACAAAGAATGATATAAGAAAGACCCTCCTGGGGGAGTGGCAAGCAGACTGGGAAGATAGTACCATATGTAGAGGGACATTCCAGTTATTTCCGAACGTACAAGAAATACTGAGAATGAAGCATCCTCAATCTTCGCAGGTACTGGTCCACCATATCACAAGACTTGGCCCATATCGAGCGTCCCTCTTTAGGATGAACTTGAGTGAAACTAGTCTTTATGTTGTGGAGGAGAGGTGACACTGGAACACGTGAACTTAGAATGTACATTTACGGAAAGGGAAATAGAGGAGCTACTAATGCCTATACAGGCTAATGCCATATACCATATATTGAGGGATGTGGACCGGTGGAGCTACCTAGATGAGATAGCGGACAGGGTATCGAAAGCAGAAAGGGACAAACATATGGACGAATTAAAATTAAGAAGAAGACAAAGACAGGACCAAGACTTGAGTCAAAACAGACAGGAAGAAACAACTGAGGAAGAAGTGACGAGTGAAGACGATATAAGCTAAGAAGGAGAAGCAACATTAGACTCAGACGTGACGTTACCAAACTGGTGAAACAAAACACAGAAAGTGTAATAAAAGGGAGAGTGAACTATATCTTGATGTACTCGGGATATATCTAGAGCTCTAGTCGAGGGAAGACGTATCAGGGATATCAATGATTAATATTGCTAATGAACCAGGGACGCCTGGAATACCGGCTAGGGGAGAAGGAAAGTAATAGGATTCAAATGAGACGTCAGAAGTTGTTCCTTACTCGAAGAGCCCTGCTTGGGTGGAAACAAGCGTGATGCTGGGCTGGAGCTATTGAGCACTCCAAGGATGTCGACTGACCACGGTAGGAAGTGACCAGAGAATAAAAAGAAAATGGGACTCCCCACAAGGAAAATATATAAACTGATTGTGTAGATGATGGCACTAGGTATAAGTTAGGTTAAGTTAGATCTAAGTCCAAAGTAGGCAGATCAAAATGAAATAATGTAGGCCTATATAGCCAAAATAATTTCAATAGGGAAAGAGCGACAAGTATAGTTTTAAGTTATCATAACTTAAATAACGGTATTGTAATATAGTAGACATAGCTGGTAACAGGCACAGGTTGAGGTTAATTGGTAATGATCAATAAAAGGACAAGTAGCTTTAGTAGTGTTATATTTTTATATTCCAGAATGTTTATGTGTGAAATTTTTATATTAACTATATAGAAGGCATATTGTAATATGAACAGAGAAGAAAAGTCCTGATTTATAGTAAAATAAGATGTCGGGACAAATTTATAAGGAAATTGGTAAATAATATGAAGCCGCTGCTACTTGCACAGGTGTACTCATCGCACCACTGATATTGAAACACAATTACTGAACTATATGGAAGAAAGTAATATTATTATTATTATTATTATTATTTAGCACCGCGTCTTACTACCCGTTCGGGTTATAAGCTCAAGTACTAATTACACTAATGGGTTAGGAATAGGGAAGGTTGAATTAAGAGGAAGTGAACCCGCACTTGCATGGATGGAGAGTGGGAAACCATTTAGGAAAAACCACCCCCAGTTCACCCGACCAAGATTACAACCTCGATCTCCCCGTCCTCGGTGGTCTAGCACAACACTACAGGCACGTTAGCTAACTACGCCACCGAGGCGGGTTATTGGAAATGTTCACGACCATATTTTATTCAATTTTGGACACTATGGCCTCAGTGAATTGAACAATGGACATGTGCGAAACTACGGACATAACAATGGACATGTGTTTACAACTTTTATTTTGGAGTTAGTAAGGAGCAAGGAGTCAAAAGTGCAATATTTTTTGTAGTAGCTACTCTATTAAAATAGTTTCACTAGCTACAGTATTGAAATAGTACAACTAGTTTCTGTCTTAAACCACTTTATATCGTTATTTTCTAAAAATAGTAATAGATTTTTCAAAATTATGCAATTTAAACACATTGAAAAGTTAATCCTTTATCAAAACTACCAGAACTAAAGTCCAATTTTCATATGAAGGTCCTTTGAGAAAACATAAACCTATCTTTATGGCCATAAGCAGATAATATCTTACTGTTTCACTAATAATATTTAATATGTAACCAAATTGAGAGCTATAGGTCACATGACCCGACGTATTGATACGTGACAGTAGATTTAGTAACTTTTCTAGCTGTCAGACAATGTTGTTCCTATGAAACTGGGAGTCATATACGTCAATGCCTAGCGCCCGCTTGTTCCGTTTGTTTGAAATTCACCCTCCTCCTCTTGTGTATGTAGGTTCAAGTAGCGGAAAGCCATAATAATCAGTGAGACACGTTGCACTGAAAATTAAAGCGAAAACAATGTGGAATTATTAAAGTACTCACTATTTATATAATTTATTTTAATAAGTGAATGTGTGGGCGACATTAAGACAGTGCTCCCAGTGTCATAGAAACATTTATTTGCCATCTATAGAAACTATATTATGCTGTGAATTTGTACAAAAATCGCAATATTTTTGAATTGTATCTGGCTGACACGTAAGAAATTTGACCTGATAGATTTTTTCACCTGACATGTCAACTAGTTCATCTTTAAATAGAGCCGATTTTTGTCTAAATTGATACGTTCGTGTTTTTAACTGCTTATCCTAAGGTATAGGAATTAGGAAGCAAGCTTAGATCAAGTGCACCCACGTTAGAATTGTGAAGGGGTGGAAACGCCTCACCCCCTTTCTCCCAGTGGAACCAGACAAAGATTTAACCTTGATTACATCTCTACCCGCACCCAGCAATCATATCTAATGGTGAATCTGACACTTTATACATCGTGATAACCGGTGAAGGTTTTATGACTTTTATCATTTTGTCCGATAAGTCAATGGTACTCTGTTATCATGGTGCTTTCTGAGATTATATTTAACTGTTGAACAAGGAGGATTTTTTCTGTGGTTTTTTGTTTCTTAATTTTTTTATTATTCATCCCGAATAGTCGCAACTTAATGGCAGTATTTGGTTTGGGATGAGTGAAGGTAGAATGTCTAGCAAGTGTACTGGTATTTGTGTGAAGTGAGATTGGTAAACCATTCAGAAATTTAAAAACACTTTAAGTACACGCAGCTGGGACTCAAACTCCAGCCTCCTCATAGACAGAGATCCAAACTAGACAGATTGTTGTTCATTGCGCTTGCTCTAAAGTGTGTGTAATACTCGTAATATTTGATTCATTAGCTTTGTTGCAATAGTTAGCTAATCTATCATAAACATTTCGGAAGTTCAACGCTAAGGGTGAAAACAGTATTTGTCTGGAATGAGGATGGAAAAGAACACATGGGAGTTGTATGAAATCAAACTATGGCCCTCTGGCTCTGAATCTAACGGCTGTTTAGTTCCCTTTGATAAAAAAAATATCACACAACTATGAATAAGAATTAATGATTGTAGATCACGTAACGTCTGCCGCATTTTTATTGTTTCGTTGAAGTTCTTTCTAAATAACATCAATAATTACTTATGACATATCAGAGTAATTATTCGTACAAAGTTTATTTTTTCTCTTTATTTCCCCGCTAATTCTATACTAGTCATTTAATACTGTGTTTTATTCTTTACAAGAAAATAACAGGGTAGAACTGTTTTCAGCAGTTAATATGACAAGGCGTGAGTAGGAATTACCAATCAAATTACCTCATGTATTTTACAAACATAAATCTTTATAGAAGAATTATAATCGGTGTCGCCGACAATTTTGCCGTGTTTTAAGTGTGTCCCAGGTATGCTAACAACGATAAGTAAAACTTGCACATACAAATTCTAGTTTATTAAAGGCAAACAATTATTCTTAAACAATGTTTTCACTATCAAAATATGTAAAAAGTGAAATTTGGTAAATATATATGTATAATGATTTAATTCACATAATCGGTTCATTGTCAAAGGAGTTTAGTTATGCTTTGAACAAATGTTTTCATTTTTTTTTTCGTTTGGAAACCATTTGTATTTTTTGTTCAAAACCAAACATTGTTGACAACCTAAGCATTTACTTATACTAAGAAAATATTACTACTATACTACTTATTAAGTAAAATGTCATCATTGTTGTCCGCAAAAACTGTTTGTATTTTATAAAAGTAACTTACTACGAAAATTGGCCTGTACTATTAATAAGGCGAGTCCAAACTTAATTTAAAAATGGTAAAAAATCACGTAACCAAGATTATACATAGGATTTTTAACATACTTTGGACCACCTAGTCTGGGAATTGCCTTCATTTTAACAACAGATAGCAGCTCTGACCCAGGAGAAATAAAAGATGGAAAAACATATTTATATTATTATTGAGTTTCAAAACTTACATAAATCATTGGTCTACATTCTAGACTTATGATTCCTTGAGTACATTTAATGTAATCACCATTCTAATAAGAATGTTGATGTTGGTCATAATAACTTGAGAATTAAATCTTAAATAATTCAATAACAAAAAATGCATTTAAAATGACACAATCTGTGATATTTTATACACAATTTAAAACTAGATAGAAATTAGTGTTATTAGCAACACCATCTGTGCTATTCACTTATTTACACAAATATGAAGTAGTGGATTTTGAGAAAACTTACCCTAAGTTGTGGGGAGAGATATTGGGATACAATTTGGGAAACCTGCCTTAATGCATTCATTCGGAATTATAAACCCAACTTTTACGTCAACAGCATTCCATTCTATTACGAGAAGGATGGCTAGATCACACTTCGGACACATTTAATATAATGATCTAGATCCTTAACTCTGAATTCAAACCAAAGAGTTTACCAAACAAAATATTGATTATACTGATATTTATTTCTCAAATAGAATTATTGGTCTATTAGTAGTTGAAAACCAGGAGTTGGAAAATACTAAGCAGTTCAAGTACCTGTGAAGTCTAAGGAAAAAGGATACCTACTGTACCAAGGAGATTAGTTCGAGGATCACCATAGCCAAGAAAGCTTTCAACAAGAAAAGGTTACTCCTGATCAACTTGAGTTTGAAACTGAGGAAGAAACAGGTAAAATGCTACATTTGGAGCATAGCGCTGTTTGGAGTAGAAATTTGGACTCTCAGGAAGATGGAAAATAAATACTTGGAGAGCTTTGAAATTTGGTGCTGGAGAAGACTTTAAAATATTAGGTGGACAGACTGGGTGACGAATGAACAAGTCCTAGGAAGAGTGGGATGGAAGATAACAATTTTGGATGTGATTCTTTGATGCAAATCAAACAGGATTGGACACATCCTTAGGGGGAAATGTATTCTGCATGACTTCTTAGAAGGAAAATTTGAAATAAAGGGGAGAGTAGGAAAAAGGAAGAATAATATATTAGATAATTTAAAGAAAGAAGAACATTCTGGGAGTTGAAGGAGGAAGCAGAGGTCAAGGGGCGTTGACGGTTTAGATTAACCGACGAAAGTAATGGACCTGTCGTAAGACAGAAAACCTAATAATAATATTAATATTTCGGTGAGAATTTAACCTCACTTCCTCTATGTAACTATCGTCAATAATGTACTAACACTTCTCTTCGGATTTCAAATTGATATTATCTCATGTGACACCCTAATTTTCATGGGTGACCAAATTATATAAATTAAATGGTATGGAACTCCTCACTGACTTTCTCGCACAATTTTTTTAAATGAAGATATTTACTCAAAACTCGTAATATATGTGAAACGAAATAATATACATTACCTAACCCAAGCACAAATTAAGCTATACTTACGTAAAACATTTTTTGACTCCCGGTTTTAAATTTTACTATTTTATAACTAAATGATTAAAGTCCTTATTTTAATATTTGGACCAATAAAAAAGGAAACTATTGGGTCCACAAGGGTAAAAACTTCGTATTAAAACTTTGAATTCTGGTTAAAATTTTAATATTTTATTAGGGGTTGCACATTTTCAGGTCATCGCATAGCTATTAAATTCCCCTTTAAAAATGTTAACTAATAAAATAGGTAAATATTGACTAAGACTTAGATAATTTGATCTAGAAAATTATCAAATTCATTTATAAATTAATTTTATAATTTTCTAGATCATATTATCTAAGTCTTAACTCTCATTATAGCCTCTCCTTACTTTCAACTATTCTTTTAGAACGTTTTCTAAAATGTTATATTAATCAATGAATAGAAAATAGATTTAATGAAATTCGTTAGAGTAGCTTTTGATAAAATAGTTTTTTTCTCTCTTCGCCCTTTAGTAAACTACCCTTAATTTTAGGGTTGGATATAAAGTTCCATAACCCTTCGGGGCAGCCCTACCAAAACCCTGGATATCCTGTTTTAGCCCAATTGGTAAAATAGTTTAGGCTCTAGCGAGGTACAGACTGTCAGACAGATGGAAAGACAGTCGACATTGCGAAAACAACTTTTTCGGATTCGGGGGATCATGAAACTTCGACATCCATCAACATCTCGAGTTCCATTTTTTTGACAATAACTAATTTTTCTACCTGTAAGGTAGCGAGAAATTAAAGAGGAATATTATTCAATAGTAGACCTTACATTACTATAATAGATAATGAATTTTGTTTTTCGCGTGGCTTAAGAGGACAGTTTGGATGTAGACGAACTTGAAATCATACTTTTTAATCGGTTGTGCTTTTGTAAGCAGTGGGTGCTTGTAAATGAGGGTGAAAATTATCTACATTCCTTTACTCCATTTCTTAGGGGGAAGATCGTGGTAGCTACTTCCTAGTGTAAACATAAAAGCATTGATTACATAATATATAATATAATACCAAATAAAACAACCCCGCATTATCTTAACATTTTCATCTGTGACCCCATCAAAACATTACTTTGTTTGATAGTAGAATGCTAGATCAATGTTATAAACGAAAGAACAAACAAAAAATATAAACTTGTGCTTAAAGCCTTGTTGGACATTTTTTATGAAACTTTAAATTAAAAATTTAAGATTTTAACTGGTCAAGAGCCTGTTGATAGCTTTTACCTCCATATTGTGAAAAACCACTAAAACCACTAAAACACGAACCAAAGTTTCAGAGGGTGCCATTTGAATTAAGCAATCAAGCTTTAAGCCAAAATAAAACATTTTATACTTAAATTCATATTTTTGAGTAGATTGACATACATTCATTGCACTATATTAATAGATAAAACCTCTTTATAATATTATAGTTTTATTGAAAAACAAACATCCACAATTTATACATGTTTATTTGACTGAGTATAGCGAGGTTCTGATCTAGATTGACCATTTGGAATCTGATCTGTTCGTCCATCTGGATAAAAGTCACACACTAGCTAACAAATGTCTGTAACAATTTTAACTAAATTTGGAAAGGGCATTTTTTGACCTAGGCTGAACAACGTTTATAATTCATATGGTTTTGTGATCTGGCTATAAATTTCAAGATGGCAGCCACTCAAATATCATTCAGGCTGTTAGTTTCACGGAAACTGTCAAATGTGCAGACAAATTTTAACGAAATTTTCCAGAAACGTTCTTTGAACCTTGAAATATGTGATTCTAACATAAATTTTCAATTTGACTACCTATTCTGATAGGGTGGCCACTCAAAAGGTATTTTGGAACAGATCATCCCAAGTGATTTGAATTTAGAATGTTAGGCAATCAACCGAGTACCTGGAGCGTATTTTTGTAAATGCTTTTATATATTGCGAGACTGACTTCTTAAACTACGTGAACAGCGGTTATTCTCTTTGAATATCTACTATTATCCTTTGAAGTAACCACAATCATTATAAACCTAACCATAGCTCACAATCTCCTCTAGTTAATATCGATGATAACCACTCAGTAACTTTGTTATGTGCTACAAAATGTATTTTAACTATTCACTCAAAGCCCACAAAACCGATTGAGCTGAAATTTCGAATCAACATAATTCAGAGGTTGGTTTAACATATAGGCTAATGTAAATTATTTATACCGCTTAACCTAAAACAGCACCCTCCCTTCCACCCCTTTAGACCCCTGATGAATCTCCTTAACTATTGGGGAGATAGGGTCACCTTAATTTAAAAATATACTTTCAATATGTAACTAGCCATAAAAAAATTTATCCATCTGTAAATCAGGAAACTGATACATGTTTATAGCTCGCACAAAACCCATCAGCGGGTTGATGAGCCACTAGTAATATAGGCAGAATATTGATTGACTTTACCTTACTTTACATCCATTTTTGTTTACAGCCTGTGACCTAGGACAGTTTTTTTATTCAAGCCATATATTATTTTCCACTACAGGTCGGCTGGGTCTGTCATAGCTTCATATGCCCTATAATTTAACTTAGGACTAGGACAGGCACAACATCCAGTCCCTGGCTGTTAATTTATCACTATGAAAGGGTAAACCCACATTTCACAAATTATAAACATTTTTTCCATATCGGGAATCGAGGCCAGGACCCTTACTTAGCTCAATAGACAAACACGCTACCGACTGAGCTAAGTTGGTACTATTGACTAAGAAAAATGATGGGATATATTTTCCCTTTAAATCCCTCGATTAGTGTTATGACTTTAGCTATGATAAGAAAATGACATAGTTCCTTACGTTTATACTTAGGACTGTTCGAATGGAGGATGTGAGTTATACAGTTCACAATACACAGAAATACTAGGATAAAACAATTTATAGTTGACTATCATTAGATCCTTGTGTTTTAGAATTGCCAACAGGAAAACATAGCTACGACGCATGCACTCGGGCTAAAAACAAATTTAAAGTCGATTACAATATTTTAAACCATTAATATCACATTAACAAAATTAATACAGTCCAAAATAAAGATGTTAATGTCTTCATTGTGTTGCTTTGGTAATATTATCAAGATGTTTCGGAAATAAATCTCTCCGATTACTCGACCTCCCAAAATGTTTGTGATATGGGAAGGGAGAAGGGGGAGGAAGTTTATGATTAAACACTTTTTAATGAAGGGGTGGGTTTAATAATATGTTAAAGGATTTGTAGAGTGGCTACTTTAATGTGAAACATATTCATTTTAATGAATAAATACAACAATTTATACCTTGTGGAAATACCTCCAGGAAATAGAATACTTTATTTAAAAAAATATTCCTGAAGGTGTTAACAATTTAAATATAACATTTCAAAACAAGCCCCTAGCTAAATTTTAATGTAATAATAATTTGTAGTTA
Organism: Timema bartmani; assembly: GCA_902151455.1. Lineage (NCBI taxonomy): Eukaryota > Metazoa > Arthropoda > Insecta > Phasmatodea > Timematidae > Timema > Timema bartmani. The sequence continues at coordinate 58,338 of CABFWB010004229.1, forward strand.
GCAGAGACAAGAAGGTAATTAAGATACCTACCACTAGCTCAAGAGGCCTAGGATAGATATCCGATTGTATTCACCGGGAATCATTTATAAAATTCTCTTTTCTCATTTGGTTCTAAAAGGTTACGATTCGTAGATTCGTAGAATAAATAAAAAAGGTTTAAGTAAATCCCATCTTTAGTTCAGAAATTGTGTGATTTTTTACATATATTCTCCTCGATGAATATTTTTATAAATTTAAACACTTTTTATGATACTGAGAGCCATGTTTTAATGAGTCTGTAGCGCTTGAGCGCAAGCTAAAAGTAGTAGCACTTGAGTGCATGGGAATGTAGTAGCATTTGAGCGCATGGGAGTAGCACTTGAGCGAATGGAATGGGATACGAGGAATAGGATAAAGGAATGTTGTTTTCCCCAGCTTGGCTTTTAGTCAGCGAACCCAACAAGTATGTCAAAAAGTTAATACTTTATTAATTTTACTAAATGAAAAATAATTAATACTTAAATCATTATAATCTAAGAAGTACATTTGTCGACATAACACTATTATGTAACCCCAAAAACCCCATGTAGCACTATGTGTACTTTAGAGCTAGCCCCTTTCATCCTATCAAAGGCGTTATGTGGTTTATAAATGAAACCTAAATGATTTAATTAAGCAAAATCTGTTTGGTAGAACTTAAAAAAATTCTGTCGAATAAAATTGTCATTTTATTAAAAATGTTGGATTCCAACTAAAATATATTTGAAATTTAATTGTATATATTTTATCTCATCCCATACTAAAATCCTTAGTTAGTTTTTAAAAAAAATGAAAATTAGATACTTAGAATGCTTGGAATCACAGTCAAAAGAAAGTGTTTCACGGTTTAAATATGAGTTTAGAGCAAGTCACAGTGATTCTTAATATTAGGGGAAAGTAATATAATATTTCTATACATATTTTACTTGTTTCACGCTTGACCATTATTACCCCAGCAGTATGTTATGCGGGATTATGATCAACTTAACTTTAACTTAACATAACGTTTACTTAAAATTAACTTAGCTTAAGAAAACAGATGTGTGATCACGATTCAGGTAACTTAACTTACCAACTCGAACCAAACATCTCCATCCTAGAGAATGTGTTTTGATCTGTGATCTGTACTTTTGTATTAGTGTTTATGAACTGTGAATGCTTACTGTTTTCTACCGATATTGTATATATTTATCAATAAGATTTTTTTGAGCAGATTTTAATGCTTTTACAATCATGATTATGTTAGTTGATTTATATTTTAATAACAATAATCTTTTTTGAAAGCAATACATTATATCATTTTATAAAATAAAATATTTGTGGTTTTAATTTATTTTCAATATTTGAAGTGAGTCTGATATGTAAGGCTTTTTAATGATACGTTACAAGCACTTATTTTAATTAAATTCTCGATCACTAGAACTAAAGCTAAAGAGGGGACCTTGTTTATAAAACCTAAAGTTAAATTATTATTATTATTAGCACCGCGTCTTACTACCCGTTCGGGTTACACGCATAAACTTAAATTATTAAATAGCCCTGTAGACGTCACTCGCATAATGACTTAACTTAATAGATGTCCTGGGAGGTCTTTTACTTTAAGTGAACGTTACTTGAAGGGTATCACGGGATCTAGCCAGCCAATCATTATGCGAGTGACGTCTAAACTTAAATTATTAAATAGCCCTGTAGACGTCACTCGCATAATGATTGGCTGGCTAGATCACGTGATACCCTTCAAGTAACGTTCACTTAAAGTAAAAGACCTCCCAGGACATCTATTAAGTTAAGTTAATTGCAAGTCATAGTTATGTTAACTGCATCGTGATCGCTTCCATTTAAAACACGAGGAGATCCTTTACGTTAAATTAAGTTAAGTTAATTTTAAGTTTACGTTAAGTTGATCGTGATCCCAGCATTAGATGGGCCAGCCACAGAACTAAGTAATCCTGGTCGTAATACGGTTTATATAAACGAGAATACTTTGAAATCGTATACAGAATCTTTTAACGCGATCTCTAAGCTCTACTGCTGGAATTTTAGTAATAATTGTATACTGTTTATTTTATTTTTAAATTGCGTAATAAAATAATATTTTTTTTAAAAGGTCTACCTTAAATATTCAATTTTTTTTTTATCTTGGTCAGGATTTAAGGTATTAAATAATTAAATTTTTGACGGAAAATTATGTCCTCGTCTGTGGCATTTACATTAATTACTTTCATGGTGGTCGAGGGAGCAGGGGTTGGAATGAAATATGTCTTTAAAGACCCGCCTTAAGCAATGGTCCAAGCATTTTTTTTTGAGAAACCTTTGACCCTACAGTTATTGGAGTTTAGATCTCCAAACACCAACGTGGTGACGATAACGGTCACACAGGCCGAAGTAAAAAGTTTGCACAGAGCCTACAAATAGCCTATATCATGATATGACTTTGTTTTAGAAAGGTCATAATTCTAACCATTCATTTTAATTTGAGAGCTGCAATATATTCCTAGAAATGGATCTGAACTTACTAATATATAGGCCTGTCTGAGACACTCGAACTAATTTTAGAATAATTAGAATACACATACACAACACAAACCCCTCACTGCTTTCTTTTAATTTATGAATGGCCTTGAAAAAATGTTAATCAGACAAAATAAAATAATCGAAAATCTGGCTTTGTTTGGTTATGTCCCGTGGTATATATTATAGATATATAAAGCTTCAACTTTCAAGGTGTCTATGGGCTTCTATTGGTGTGAAAAGGCACACACACACAAACACACAGTATCAAATTATATATAGATTTGAGTCAGGAGATACCTATTTGAAGAATTTAGGTTTCAAAGGTCATTTGATCTCCAAGCAGGCTAGCTTGAACAGAGATTTAATAGACTATCTCCACCTGGTTGTTAGTGGGAGAGAATTGGCTGGCTAGCTTTAACAGAGGTTTAATAGACTATCTCCACCTGGTTGTTAGTGGGAGAGAATTGGCTGGCTAGCTTTAACAGAGATTTAATAGACTAGCTTCATCTGGTTTTTGATGGTGCAACTGGAAATGTGGTTTTATACACTTTTTTAATCATCACGTCTTAATTTCCGTTTGAATATGTAAAAAATTAAGCCAATGTGTTTGGGTTGAGTAAAGTTCAATTAGATAACATATACTCTAATTTACGTATATGCACAGTGTTAAACAATTTATGTAGTAAAACCGACCTGGAGACTAACCCTAATCTCTCTGACTTTGGCAGTCCAGTCCATTTCAAGAGTGACAACTTAGAAAATTGCGACCAACGAAGTGGATGTCCGAGATACTGATAAGATATATCTGATATGTGATAAAAGAAGTGATTATTGTGTATACAACCAGCCCTGGGTCATGTCTCTCGCTCGATCCTACAAAATCTTCAAACTGAAAACGTATTGGTTGGACCTGTACCTAGGGAACGCGAGTTAAGGGCAGTGTTTGAGCAGTTTTTATAGAAAAATATTACTTGGTTAAAGTAGAACAAATCTTGGATTAAATAACCTTTTATTTTAGTTTTTATTTTACATCCATTACTGTTTCCAACCTGTTGCCTGGATCAGTTTTCTATTCAAGCTACATATTTCCCACTACTGGCTTGCTAGGCTTGTAATAGCTTCATATTTCTTATAATCTAACTTAAGACTAGGACAGGCACAACATCCAGTCCTCAGCCGTTAATTTATCGGTGTGAATGTGTAAGCCCAAATTTTCACCCATGATAAAGCTTAAATAGCTAGGCTAATATATTTATTTGTTAATTGTGGTTACTACCGCATCTAAATATACTATTATTTATATTGGAAAATGACATCAGGACACGGGAATCGAACTCAGGACCTTTGGCTTAGTACGTCAATGCTCTAATCACTGAGCTATCCAGGAATCGTCTCATCAGCTACGCTTTCCACACGTCCATCAAAAACTCTGCCTTAGAACAAGAGTGGAGAATGGCTCTGAGGATGGGACAGTTTATGGTTAGCTCAATAGTTAGATCATTTGAGTACTAAACCAAAGGTCCCGGGATCGATTCCCATGTATAAATGTCTTTTTCAATTTAAATAATATAAATAAAATATTGCTTAGGTACCATAATAGAGTTTAGGTTTCTTTACATGGTGAGCTCAACAATTGTTGAATATCTGTCAACAGTGTCCTGAAATTTAATGACAAATTTTTCTCTTCATTTAAAAGTTTTTCATATAATGCCACTATACTCATGACAAATATTTACCAACTGTTGATATCACCATGTGAATAAATTTAAACTCTTTGTTTCTACAGGAGCAATATTTGATTTATTTTAGCAAAAAAGTTTTGCTAACTCAAAATAAAAAACACTGCCCCAAGCTCGTGTTACCTACATATCCACCTTAAAGTAACGGGCAGTGCCTCCATTGAAGTTGTGGGCTATCACCAATGTTATAAAATGCAGAAATGCAAAACCCCAATTATCGGTCAGACAAAAATTATAAAGCAGGATATAGTATTTCTCACATATATCAGAGTTATTTTATGGCGGGACTAATGTTAACCTCTGTAACATTGGGTTAAAAACACTTTGTCGCTCCTTCTAGAGCTCTCATTTGAAACCTAACAAATGCCCATCACAAGACACTGCATATTTATTACAAGCCTTCGTGTGCCGTGTTTTATTAGTATTATTATTTATATGTGTGGTGTTCGCTTTACATCTCTGTACCTACGATAATAGGAACGATCCGTGACGAAGATAACGTTTTCTTCTTCTCAAAGGTGAAGATGAAAGAGAGAGAGGTTGATAGGGAAGGTGAGAAAGAGAGGGGAGGTCAAAAGGTCAGAAAGAAAACCGCCCTCTTCCGTACTTCCCTTCAGGGCGAGGCGGAAAAGACGACGTCCTCAAGAAAAATGAGTTTACTGAAGGACCTCTTGCCATGGGAATGGACCACCAGTGTATACAGAGTGATCAAACTTCTCTGAAGGTCCTTTCTTGCCATGGGAATGGACCACCA
>CABFWB010004230.1:4448-17201 GCA_902151455.1 Timema bartmani
CCCAAATCAAGAGTCTTACTACCCAAACGAGGTTGTCCACATATGTACACTAATATGGCAGTTAACTGAAAGGCAAAATGAAGAGGAGGTGTACCCACATTTGCGTTGAGGTTGAGAACATGTTTAGATAAAATGAAATCACCTCAATATATTTATTTATGATCCGACCCGTTTCGTTGGTTGAATGGTCTAAGGCGTCACTCTCGCAATAGAATGTACGGCTCTATGATGGGGAGATCGGGGTTCGAATCACAATCAGGTGTACTTAGGTTGGTTTTTTTCCTAAATAATTTTTCGCCCTGTATATCTACACGCAGATTCGGACACACCACCTCTAAAATAAACTTTTCTCATCGCTAACACATTAGTGTAATTAGTACATATGTATATAGCTCGAAAGGGTAATAAAACAAAAATGTTTCGGGCCTTAATACACTAGTCGGGTGCTAGTTAGGTGCGCGACATTACACACCTAGACATCTTGGAGCACGGCAGCAGAACATACCACAATTAATAGTAAACAACAAACCAGTCCATCTAGAGATGGGAATACGTTCTTAGGGTCATCACTAACAGTCCCACATTAGAGAAAGTGCTTTCAATTATTACAGGTGCAGTGCCGCGCGCCTAACTCCTATGTAACTTGTTGTACACGCATGCTTGCACAGCTTTGCTCTCCCGGCGCTGTACGCTGAAACTTTGAACACACAATAATTTAATGGCATTAGCTTAGTTTTCCGGATGTAAGTGTATAGGGAGTTTGTGTTACTTGTGGTTCAACAAGCTATATGTGCAGTTTGGGCTATGACTTTCTAAATACCCTGTACATGCAGGATGGCAATAAGGTTTGGTTACTGATTTTATTCTACTACAAAAATTAGAGATTAAAAGTAAAACACATTGAACAAATTCCAAACCTGTTTCGGTGGCCGAATAATCTAAGGCGTCACTCTCGTGTTAGACTAAATTGCTGATGACAGAGATCGTGGTTCGAATCCTGTTCGGATATACTGAGGGTGATTTCTCCCAAATATTTTGCCACTCTCCCTTCACGCAACTGCAGGTACACTCCCTCTAAATTCAACCTTACTCATCCCCGACTCACGTAATTAGTGCTAACGGGGATAACAACCTGAATAGGTAGCAAAACGTGGTGATAAAGGAAAAAAAAAGTTTTAAAATGTCATTTAATTTGTCAAGTGTGAAAAATAGTGTGTGTGTTGCAGACCGCAACAAAACTTGGAACGCTTGTACAGCGATTTTAAAAAAAATAACAAGAAAATAATTTTATTTACAAATCGGTAACAAACTTTATTGCCAAACTGTATAGTTGAATATTGTTGCCGCTCCCCTCCCCACGAGACAACTGAGTCCCGAGGAAAAAAAAAATTTTAAAAATGACGGCAGGCCCCCAAATCCCGCTCTGCCGTGTGTGAGAGCCAGCCGACTCTACTACTGCTCTCTCCACATGTGCAACTAAGCTAAACTAGGGTGGGGTACTCCGTGTGCGTCAGGCCAAGGCCTATGCACTTTAAAATGCGGGAAAGTAAGAAAAGAAGTACGACTCTAATAGAGTAAGGTAGGGCAGGCCTGGCAGACAAAGGGAAATGCCACCAGGACCACCCCACTGAGTGGAAGTTCCGGGAGGGACAGCCATCCGTGGCCAGAGGAGACGACGTAAGTACAGTCAGAGCAATTAAATACACAGAAGAACTGAAAAGGTACGACGGCTCTGAGGCTGGGCTAGAGGTGCCTACTGTTGGTCCTTCTTCCTCTATGAGCTGTCTTAGGACTTCTCTGGACGGGTTGTCTGCAGGACTTAGCCGTGACTCGATCCAGAAAACGTCGTACATTCCAAAACTTGCATAATTTATTTGATTTAACCTAACGTTAATAAAAAAGTGGAAACTATGTTTCTCTTTCACCCCCAACCCCCACCCTCCGACCCCCCCAGGACAGACGTAATATTACTTGATCCAACATAATACAATAGCAAGTATTGCGTGTCTTGCGAATGTTAATCCATATTCTTTTAATTAACTCGCTCATCCCTAGGCCAATAAATTAATTAATAACTCTTGTTCTAAGCGCTAATCAATGAAAAAAAACCACACGCAAGCATACACGAAAAGTTTATTCACAATAAAAAAAAATACATTGGGGAATTAAGTTGACCAACAAAAGATATTATCTATATTTTGAGTTTTTAAGTTTACCTCAAAAGTCTGTATATTAATGACGTTGATTAATTAGTGAATTTAGAACTATTTTAGGAAGCCTGTTAGATCTTAGCTTGTATTAAGGATGTGGGTTTAAGTGTTTGTTTTTGCAGTTTTTATAGCAAAACATTTTTGATCAAAGGAAATTAAATATTGATCCAGTAGAAACATAAGAGGTTAATTTTCTCTACATAGTGATATCAACATTTGTTGAATATTTATTAAGGGTGTTCTGGAATTTAATGATAACTTTTCCTATCATTTTAAAAAGTTTATCATCTAATACTGATATTCTCATGACAGATACTCAAGAATTTTTGATATCATTATTAGAATATAATCAACCTCTATGTTTTTAATGGATCAATATTTTTAGGCCAAAAAAAGTTTTGCTATAAAAACTCCAAGCACAACTGCCTTTTCTAGAGTTCCCTACATCCCCACCTTAAGCAATTTAGTTGACTATCATACTCGCACGATAATGTACGAAATAGAAAGAACGGGAATCCTGAGGCCTCTTGTTTATCTGCTAATAAAAATTTCCCCTTTTCCCTTGACGAGTGTAAACACCCACTCTACTATCTGCGCCTAGACAACATAGGCTTGAATTTGAAAATAATATTTTAATGCTTACTCTATATATTATATATGCTTCTATGGACTTTTTTTTAATCAACATCTTGTCAGGATCATTCCTACAGGACATTTCCGTGTATATGTTGTAGATGATTTTTTTTTAAATGCGTTTGCAAAAAAAAATCAAAAAAACTTCTATACCTTTGAAAAAAAATTGTGACACGATAATACCATTTTTAGAATTATTTATGATTTTTTTTTCCAGTGTTATATCCCTAAGACCCGTCGAATAAAACGTATACACAGCCCCTTAATCAAACCTCCTTTTAAGATGTGTGTATCTTAAGGCTGAGAGTAAAATAAAACACACTTTTCTACCACGATATTGCCAGCCCAAAGTGTGTTTGCAGAGAGAAACTGTCAGGCATTAACTGACGATAATGTTTCCTTTTGGGTAGCAATAAATAAAGGGGATTATAAAAGAAGATGAAGAAAGAAAATGTGGTGTATGTACTTTAGAAAAATATTGATCTATTTTTCTATCTCTGGGGGCGACAAGCCCCTTTATCTCGGCCCATTCCCCTCTTCCGCATAACCCCCCAATTCCTATTTCCATAATCCTTTATTTGAAATGCGTTGTCACGTTGCTGAAAATTTGATCATGTTGGCCATAAGGATGAGTATTTTTTTGTTTGAACATTATAGAAAGATGTTAAGAAGCAATACTCTTTATTTCACTTATTATTATAGATTTTCAAATACTATTAACTCACAAAGAATTAGGTATTTTTTTCCAGAAACCCTTATATTTTATATAAATAATAATAATTTTCATGTGTGCATGAATTAATTTGAGAAAATGATGCACCTTTGAATTAAAATTTATTACTACAAGTATATTGTAACCCACTTCGGTGGCCGCTTGTTTTAAAGCACTATTCTCGCAGTAGACTAGACTGCCGATGACGGGGAGATCAAGGTTCGAATCTCGGTTGGGTGTACTGACAATAATTATTTCCAAAATATTTTTACACTCTTCCTCTACGCAAAAGCGGGTACATTTCATATAAATAAAACCTTCCTAATCCCTAAAACCATTAGCGTAATTAGAATTTAAGTGAAATACTTGAATTGGTATTAAAACGTGGTGCTAAAAAAATGTGTTGTATGATATCCATTTAAACTGTGTCGTGACGAATAACGGGTATTTCAATCAAATTTACATTTATTTGCTTGGAAAGAAAAAATGAAACAATTTAGAGGAAATATATCAATACAAGATGATGTAAAAGGGATCTCTAGTTAGTGTCAGTATTTTTTTTTATAGCAAATAAGACATTTTGGGGCAAAAATAAAGAAAATGTTGCTTCAATATTTACTTTTAGGTTCTCCACGTATATTAAACTCACCATTTCTTGAATATTTGTCATGAGCATAGCAGAATTTGGTTAGGAACATTTTAAATGAAGAGTCCTGTTAAAATTCCTCAGTGTTCATGAACTCTTCAAGAACTGTTGATATTATTATATGTATAAAAATAAAATGTATCTACTTAAGGGTGCTACATAACAGAGCAATGATACGCGTAATATACGATCCACCATTATTAATTTATGAAGTTGTTTGATATTTTTTAATATAATGTTTGACAAAATTAAGGAGAAAGCTATCAGACTGTTTCCGAATAGTTAAAAAAGTAGGAATTTGAAGGTTTTTTTAAAAGTTGTTTACGAAAAAAATGTGTACTACTGAGATTAAAGCAAAAGGTTATAAGCCTATGTCTAGCCTCTCTCTTAAGTTTGACAGGGTTACGACAGTAATTTTAATATAATGTGGGATTATTCTATAGGGTTTTATGTGAGTTAACACACGTATTAAAAAAAATATTTCTAGCACCTTGTCTTACTACCCGTTTAGGTTATACACATATGTACTAATTACGCTAATGGTTTTATGGGTGAGGAAAGTATATTTATAGGAAGTGTACCCGCATTTTCGTGGTGGAAGAATGGAAAACCTCTTAGGAAAAACTACTCTCAGTACACCCGACCGGTATTCTAACCTCGATCTCCCCGTCATTGAAAGTCTGGTATAGCACTAGAGTAGCACGTTAGACAATGCGGCCACCAAAGTGCGTTAAAAACACTTTAAACTTAAAATTTGAACGTTTTAACTGGTTAAAGCTTTCACCTCAATGTTGGTGGAAATAATATTTTAAAACATCAAACCATTCAATAGATAATCCGTGATTTCTAAACTTTTGAAAAGCTTCTTATTGCTCTCTCGTGTAACACCCTTAGGCGATGTTTTATTTATTTTATATGAAAATGTGTTTTGAATATGAAAACCGAACTAAACTCGCATCACCTTATTAAAGCCGAACCGGAGATAGAACCCCGGACACACTATCAGCCCAAGGTCGACAAGGCGCACCAAGCTCTGCCGTCGAACCAGGAATTAATTCAGCGCACGGGCTAAAACTCCCTCCCCCCCTCTATGGCAAGTAGAGCCTGAAACATGCACCAGAGATCGTAATGTATGCTTCAGAAGGTTTGGTCCCCAAGTGCGAATATGACCTAATTGTCCTCACTATCTCCTTCATATCGAGTTGTAGAACGCGTGGGGTTCTGAATTTTAAATGCATGGATATAGCCCTAATACAGGGATGTGAAAACTTACTTATAGGAAGGCCAAATGAAAAATGAAAAAAAAAAAACGTGCGATCTAAAGTTTTTTGTATTAATTTACTAACTTTATTCTGCCCACTTCAGTGGCCGAATGGTCTAAGCCAGGGGTATTCAAACCGCTGCTCGTGGGCCACTTGCGGCCCTCCGTAACATTTTTTTGCTGCCCACTGGCTCATGGAAATTATAAGATTAATTCAAGAGAAAAAATGATAAATACAGATTTATATTTTACATAATTAAATAATAAAATAAATACCAGTACGTATATGGAGTGATCTTGTTAACTATTTTTGCTTTATATGTGAAGAAAAATAATATTACATTTTCATACAAATTTACCTTGAACCGGCAAATTACGTATCTAGTAGACAAGGGAGAGAGTACTATTTCGGGAGTGTTCGGACATATTCGGGAGTGTTCGGACATATTCGGGAGTGTTCGGACATATTCGGGAGTGTTCGGACATACTTGGGTGTGTTCGGTCATAGTCGGGAGTGTTCGCGTTCGCTCATCACAGCTGAGACACTTGGGATGACAAAAGAAATATAATATATTTAGTCTTCAATCCTAATGTTGTCGGTATAGTATTGCGGCCCGCGAAACAGTAACTTTGGCCCTTGGACGTAATCAGGTTAAATACCTCTGCTCTAAGGCGTCAATCTCGTGTTGGGATGGTCACCTGAGTACGGGGAGATCGGGGTTAGAATACCAGTCGGGTCCACTGAGAGTTTTTTTTTTTTTACTAAATGGTTACCCATTCTCCTTCTATGCAAATGCAGGTATTATAATACTATAAAACCACATGGCTGACTCACTCACTCACTGTCATTAATGTCTACCCACTTCCAGATGAACTAGAAATTTGAAATTTGGCAAACCTAAAGCTTCTAGCCTGTAACCGACGGGAAAATTCCAAAAAGTTTAAAAATTAATTTTTAACCCCCGAAAAAAATTCAAAATGGCGGAGCAATTTTAAAGTCGGTGCGGACCCTTCTTTGGAAGTCTCTTGGGGCTAAACAGTAAGACCTATCAAAAAACGGACTGCACCAGCAGCCACGGATTTGGCGAGATCCACAAGTTTGGTCATCTCCATCGGTTATACCTTAGATAGAGCTAGATTTTTTGATTTTAGGTAAATTTTGCACATTTTCCACACTTTTTTTTAATTTTCTGACACAATAAATGGGTCAGCTAGAATAATAAAATTTGTTAGGCATACTGGCACTTCTAATTTCCATAAGCATGCCAAATTTGATAATTCTAGCTGCCCTATAAGTATGGAGAAACTAAAATAATGTGTGAGAAATACAATACAATACCGGTAACTTTAAGTTGTTACGTTAAAAACAACGCTGGAATTACATTAGTTTACATCCACTTGCAAAAGAAAACTCACTGGGGGCTTGGGGGTTTTTAAATGAAATACACAGATAATAAACTGGCAGGGATATGTAAATGTAAAACAATCATAATTAGCTCAGTAGCTTAGTACGTTTTAAAATTCGTTCAGGAGATGTGATGTGATATGATATGAGTAAAACTGTGAAGAGGTGATTCTTAAGAAGGAAGACAGATGCTCATCAGTGAGTCGGTTTATAACATCACTTTTACTAAGTTTCACGGTTTAAAGCACTTGCTCGCATGAATATGAGGATGCAAATATTGACATATATTTTTAGGGAGGATTTACCATGCGTGGAAATATTTTTTGATGGCGTTTTATAAAAAAAATATCCAGTTTTGTTATGTTTTAAATCATCTGCTTCATAACGTAACATATTTAAATTATTTTCCTTGTGGGCCTGTTTAAAATACAACACCAGGCCACAGTTTTCCCATCCAAGGCCTAGGGGATTTGCTGTATGAAGGCCTAAATAATAATTCCTGAGGCTTATTTAACTGGCAGATAAGGTTCTTTCCAAGGGTTTCCTAGTATAGTTATACAATAAAACAAGTTAAATTCAGGCTTTGAACAAACTTTGTGTTGTGGTTTTAAGGGATTGGTTGAATGGGATTGGGGGAGGGGATGTAAAGATGCCAGATAGTGTGTAAGAGAATAGGGGGAGGTTGATTAATTGAACTTAGTTTCTGAACTATCGAATTATAGAGTTTTGACTACCAACGTACTCTTGTCACTTTGATGAAAACGGATGTATTTTTTTTATGAGTACAAAAAATGTTCAAAATATGATGCATATACTTTGTCTTATCTTAGATTTTTTTATCACCACCTTTGATTATCAGTCCAAGCTCTACGAATATATGTACTAATTACGCTAATATGTTAAGGGTGAGTAAGGTTGAATTTAGAGAAAGTGTAGACACATTTGCGTGGAGGAAGATTAAAAAAATAATTTAGAAGAAAAATACCTTAATTATACTCAACCAGGATTCGAGCCCCGTTCTATGTGTGATAGGTCAGTCATGTTATACTCCCATCCCTAACGCATTAACGTATTTAGTACATATGTGTATGACCTGAACAGGTGTAGTACGTGGTGCATAAAAAACATCTATGGATACGCATTTGTAATCTGTGGAAATAATGTCAATATTATATTTAAAAGTCCTTACACTAGAACTAATTCTGCAATTAAAATTTTAATATTTCTGGGTATAAATAGAAGTTAAGTCTTAAAACTATACACAATCTTCAAAAAAGTATTTTTTTCTTTTTTTTTTAATTAATACGAATTTTAAAAATTGATATTTTGTTTTTACTATTCTGGCAATTTTTTTATTTTTCAAAGGTGACCCCGTAAGAATTTTTAACGTAGCCCTTATTATCAAATGAGCTCGACATTGCTGCGCTATGGTATACGTCCGCCTTAAAAAGTGTACCCCGGTCTAGTATAGCCCCAAGTATCATCCACACACCTCCCCTTTCCAATCTTCCGTCTCGTGAGCTACCAAGTGTTTCATTCATTCTCTTCTTGACGATACAGAGTGTGTGTGAGAGAGAGAGAGAGAGAGAGAGAGAGAGAGAGGGAAAAGTCAGGGGATGGTTAGAACATTTCTGGTTATTAGAACACTGCCCTTATCTCCTACCCCTACCTTTTCCCTTGACCCTTGACCCTTGATATAGCTTAAACAATAAAGAGGATCCTTCTGATTGGACCGGGAGAACTTTTAGTGTGTGCAGAAACCGAGGTCAAATAGTAATCGACTTTCTCGCTTTCCACGTGAGTTTGAAGCCTGTGTTNTTTTTTGAAGCGGTAAAATTCTTGTATCAAGAGCCTATGAAATGTGAGGAGCTTTTCAAAGCAAGGAGTTGAACCGGAACCGATTACCGAAATTAAGTTATTTTTAAGAAGGAACCGGGACTCTTGAGAATAAATTGCCTACGAACCATAGCATGGAATTTGAATACAAAAATATTTATTGAATTTTATAACTATTAAAAAAAATTAATCAAAAGAACCGGAGACCCACTTCGGTGGCCGCATAGTCTAAGGCGATAACCTCGTGTTGGACTAGACTGCCGATGACGGGGAGATCTAGGTTCGAATCTTGGTCGGGTGACCTGAGGTGTTTTTTTTAAATTGTTTTCCACTCTCCCTCCAAGCAAATAAAGGTATACGTCCTTTAAATATAACCTTTATACCAAAAATCTGAATCTTAATTATTACATAAGAGTGTAACTCGAACGGGTATTAAGATGCGACGCTAAAAATAAAGAACCAGAATCTAATTACGAACCAAAAAGAACGGAAACTTTTGTTTTATTCTAACTGGAACAAGAACCCAAAAAGTTAAATATCTCGGTTCGACGCCCTGGTTCAAAGTAAGTTTATAAATAAACAATAACGTGTCGTAGAGTGTTTCCAGGATAAGCAGAGCCTAGTTCAATCTGTAACTGTAAATTGTTCTCATCACGCGGTTGAACACTCATTGGTCAGGTGGCAAGGGAAATATATTTCCATGTGAGGTATTTAGAGCGTTGCTTAGGTAGATTGGTCTAATGGGGGAAGAATGTGTGAGAACATATCATAGATACCAGTTTTAACCATCTCTGCTTACCCTGGTGACACGACACGACACGACACTTGAAATAATTGAGACAAAACTAGATTAGTACCAAAGACGCTCAATTGATTTCCAAATAGTAATACTTTTTAAACCAGGTTTTGGTAGTCGGGTTGTCTAACGCGCAACCCTCGCAGTAAACTAGACTGCCGATAACGGGATAAGGTTCGAATCTTGGTCTGGTGACCTGAGGTTTTTTCCGAAATTGTTTTCCACTCTCCCTCCAAGCAAATGAAGGTATACGTCCTTTAAAAATAACCTTCCTAATCCCTAAAATTATTATCATAATTGGTACATAAGCGTATAATCCGAATGGGCAGTAATACGTGGCGCTAATAAAAACTACTTAGTGGCAAAATGATGTGGATAGTTTTAAAGGCGTGGTGTACAGAAATATTATTTTAATTATAATGACGTGTTCCAATGTTTTTTTCGTTATATTTACCAGGTGGTAATTTATTTTGGTCAGTCTATAAATTAACGTTCTTTTGGTAGTGCAGGAAAAACAAATTAAGAGTACTTTTTACCTCAATAATAGGTTCAAAACAAAATCGAAGTTGTGCTGGAAGGTCTCGCTGTATTTTTTGGCAGTTGTTATGACAAATAACTCTTTTGGGTGAAATTAAATATATATTTTTAAAAAATGCGTCTATACAGTAGTTACGTTTAGTTAAATTTAATAAACATAGTTATCTCAACAGTTATTGAATATATGTCATAACCAATTGAGTAAAAACTTTTTAAATTAAGATAAAAAGTTCCGTTTAAATTCAACGATGCTCATGACAGAGATTTAAGAAATGTTTACATACGTACAGCGGAATTTTCTAAAAAATAATCTCAATTCTATTCTATTGGTAGTAAGCGCCAGTTTAAAAAAAAGTTACCAGAATTACTATAATGTATTCATTCGCCAAACCATATGATCTGTGAGACCATCTGTCGAGGTCTTTTGGTGGTCAAAATTTTCACAACAAACCATTTGTATTTAGTTATGTATTTATTTCAAAAGTTTATACATGATTGGATTGAAACATGAATATATGAAATTAACTTTCTTACACATTTTCTATCTTATGGAAGCGGCTTTTGTGGCTTACTTAAAAATGCTTTACAAACCAAAGCCTATAAAATGTCGCGTTCTTTTCACAAGTTAAGATGGCGAGCCAGACTAAAATAAAGGCCGTTGTGTGACGTCATACAAACTGTACTCGTTTTTGTTTATGTGCATCTCTTTATGAAAATAAAAGTTTTATTTTGAAACTAATATTTTGTATGGTGTATTCTCTAACCTATAAAAATTTTATTTATTTATTTTGATGGCCAGATATAAGACGCTACAAAATGGGACTATAACATTTTTTAATATATTATTTCATACAATATAATATTTTTTGTTGCGACAACCACGAAATGAAAAGTATAATAGTTTTATTATTATATTCTGTTATTTCAGTATGCTATGAAAAATCCAATTATATAGAAGCCAAAGGAAATTATTCTTAGAGGAATTTATTAACACTTTTTACTTATTTTTAGCTCCACTTCTTACTGCTAGTCCAGGGTATTCACATAATTAGACAAATGAGGTAGAAATAAGGAAGGTAGAACCTAGTTTTAAAAAATATGTATTTATTTGAGGTATTTAACGTGCACTTTCTGAACCTACTGATTATATCAGCACAAGGTGACCTGGCGGTCTAGGGGTAAGGTGTCAGACTTCTGTGCTGAGGGTCCGGGGTTCAATCCGCGGTCCCGGCACAGATTTATTTGATTGCCAAACCCTTCTCTCACCTCTGACAAGACGTTTATTAATCACAACTTGTGAATGTGAGGAATGCCAGGCCTCCACCGTGGTTCGGATTCCACGTTAAACTGTATGTCCTCAATTTCATCTCACAATCACCCTACCATTACACATTAGCGTGAGTGCGTCTAACCCGAATGGGTAGTAAAACGCGGTGCTAATAATAATAATAATAATAATAATATACCAGCACACGAGAATGTTCTATGAGCGAGAATGAAAGGGCCTACCAATTTTACCAGAAAGGGTATTTTCATATACCTTTCAGGGTTCTTTTACATTCGACATGGGACCAACGGCTTTACTTTTCCTCACAAGGAAGTTGTGCTACAGATTTGTATCGTTAGAGAAAAATACTACACCAGCTGGTTTTGAACCCACGAAAATCGGGTATCTGAGGCAAACACTCTACATTAAGACCAGTGGGGTCAACTTAGATCAAAATGTACTAGTTTGTTTGGAGGAACGTTTCTAACCATTTATAATAAAATAATCCCTTGGTCGGGATTACAACCCTGACCTACAGATACCGAAAAACATGCCAAGACGAGACTAACGCCTTTGTTCCACTCAGCCAACAGAGCGGGTATGATACTCTCAACTGATCTGTAACAGGCACATGTACATTTATACACAGGTGTGTGTGTGTGTTTATATATATATAATGGAGGTTACTACAATACAGCTGACATTAATGAGATCATGTTATATTATGTCAAAATAATCCTCGAAAAAACAACGATAATAAAATTGGAAAGGAACAAAATATTGATGGCTAGTATTTTACCCATGACAAGTATTTGATATGAATTGATACTAAAAACTGTCAAGTATTGAGATGTCGCACGTTGATTCCGTTATTATTAGTATTATTATTATTATTATTGTTATTGTTATTATTATTGTTATTATTATTATTGTTATTATTATTGTTATTATTATTGTTATTATTATTGTTATTATTATTGTTATTATTATTGTTATTATTGTTATTGTTATTGTTATTATTATTATTATTATTATTATTATTATTATTATTATTATTATTATTATTATTATTATTATTATTATTATTAAAGAGCTCCCTTATAACTAATTTACCCCCTAGAGGATCTGCCACGAATATTTTTAAATTTACTTTATTCTTATTTATTTTTTGCTTGCTCTTTTGCTTATTCTTTTTTAAATACTTACGCTTTTTATACTCTTAAGTTATTTATTTATTACTTGTATCATATATCATTAATAAAAAATGTCCTATTTAGCTATTATTGATTATTTTATCGTGTAATTATACGTGCTTGTAAGGTAATTGTGTACCTGTTTCAATGCTGGCCTGTCACAGGTCTCACGAATGTTGGTCAAAACTTCCTCTTCCTTCCTTGTTTGAAGTCATCCATCAGTTGAATTCGTTGTCTTCCTGGTCTCCCCCCCCCCC